>OY757022.1:55009671-55314568 GCA_963580285.1 Lucinisca nassula
CCTGTCAAAATGAACACCCACACAACACGTGACGGGAATGAAAATCATATATGGCACAATTTGGCGGTTGGCGAATTTTAGGCAAATTTTATAGAACTCAGCCTTATAGCGGCCCCCTGTATTGTAAAAACAGATCTCCATAAACCACTCATGCATACATCGTATGATATGTGCATGACTTGTTCATGGAGCAGCACATTTTGCCTACCATATTTCACCTAAAATATTTCACTCGCACCGCCCTACCATATATCTACTACAATAATTTAGATGTGCATAAGCACCAGAGAGGTTTCCTATTCCATCTCGTAACAGTAGCTTTTGCATTTGCATAAGCTACTCACATTTTTCCAGCAAAAAATACCGGAGTATTAGATTTTGTACTTGCTTGAACAGTTAACAGTTTGACCACTAAAGAGCTAGTTAAGCTAACAATGCTTTTAAAAACTTGGCTCAGACATCTAATTCCATTGCAGATTCTGACTGAGAAATCCAAAATGTTTGAATAAAATTGGAAACTTGGTTAAACATTGTTCATCTGATCTGGATCTACACTTCGCAAAGGTTATCATGGTTCAATAGGACAAGTGTTAAAATGTATTTTGTCAGTTTAGTTATATACAGTGGATGTGTATAAGATGTTACGATGAAACAATGAAAACGTTTGATTTGGTAGGAATATTTTGACGAGTCTTGAATACAGTCAAACTTCAATGGCTCGAACACCTTTGGGACCACGAAAATCTGTTTGAGACAGGGGTATTATAGGGGTATTCATTTTTTCTCATTTCAGTTAACATTTTCCCACTAAGATACGTGTTTTTAGGTGTCTGCACCTCCCCCCCCCCCCTACATTTTAAGCCCCAGAAGCACCTAAAATCTGCATTTCCTAGCCCTGGATAGTTATGTTTGCTCAACGATTTGTTGGCCTAAAAAGTGATCTGTTTTTTGTGCCCCTCCCCACTAAAAATATTCTGGGGGGATTAAAAGGGCCCCCCCCCATCCGAAAAATTTTGGGTGTATGGCCCAACAGGCCCCTAAAATTTTATATCTGAGGGTTTCTGGGGTCAAAAATGCCTCAGAATTGATGCTGATAAAACATGCTGCAAACAGTGAAAATGGCCTGTGCAAACAAATTTGCCTTTTTTTTCAGCAAATGTTTTTTTTTGCCATTTTAAAAGGATAAAGTTTTAATGTAACCTTAACTAAAGACTTTGTTAGCTTGAACATCTGGGCCCTAGAAATTAGAATATCAATTCCTTAATAAACATAATAGGGGCATTTGCTATTGTTACATGAGTCTTTAACCCTTTCACACTCAGATACGTGTTTTTAGAAGTGAGTATAGTCGCAGTCTCCATTTCAATTACTGTGAAACCACCTAAGTGAAAGAGAGAGAGAGAGAAGCAAAGTCGAGGCTCGAACTTTCGAATCGAGGAGGGAGAATTGTATCAGTGTGCTTCATCACTTCAAAGACGTCATCCCAAAAACTTCTCATATTATTAGTCTGTATAATACATGATAGCCGCCCCCGGTGATTGAGGCTTGAAGAAAACTGCATGATGCTTCCACACAGAGCTGAAACTGATAGAACATGAGTACTGGTAGACCGCCCTGCCCAGGTAAAGTGGTGCAAGTCCCAGGGTATGAAGCTTCATCTAGAGAACCTCTACCAAGATTGTTCAACTTATAGCCCTGGGGCCAAAAATGCCCCTGCGTGGGGGCACACTAGTTTTACATAGGCTTATATAGGGAAAACAGGATTCTGTATTTTTGTATTGGAAAACTGGTAGTATACAGCAGTATGTTTTGTGGGTACATTCAACCCTCTTTGCACCGACATTCCTTATTGCGGCAAAACCCATTATAACAACAATTTCAATGGAATGTATTCTTAGCTCAAGCCTTAGCCTCCATTCCGAGTGAGGTTGGTTTCCCTTGGGTTGGAAATGCCCAAATCAAATCCATAGTCATGAATCCATAGTCATGAATCCATAGTCATGAATAGTCATGAACAAATGTTATAGATATTTGTTAGAATCGCCTCATTGAGGCGATTCTAACAAATGTCTATAACATTTGATTCTTGGAGTAATGATGTGGAAAAGACCTTTTATAACCTATCATATTCCTAACGGATTCTTCATAATGGCAAATTCATTATAACGGCACAATAGTAGGGAACAAATACTGTCGTTATAACATGGGTCCTCTGTATATAACAAAACCGGCCCCGATAGCTCAGTTGGTAGAGTGTCCGCTCCGGGGAACGGGAGGTCACGGGTCCGATCCCGGGCCACGACATACCAGAGTCGTTAAAAATTGTACTAGCTGCTCCTCGCTTGGCACTCAGATTTACGGGGTAGAGCTATGACTGGTCGACCCAGTGTCAGGATAATGTGACTGGGTGTGGTATCCTGTAATGTGTCTGGGACATGGATCTTCAGTGAAGCAGCACTATAAAAGTGAGCATTGAGCTCCCTGTCGCAACCAGACACCGTCGTGATATGACTGAAAAATTGTTGAAAGCGACGTTAAACCTGAATTCACACACACTGTATATAACAAAGAATAGTATTGGAAGAGTTACTTCTCCTGAGCATGTTTCTATTCTTAATAATGAGTTTTATTATGATTTCAGAGAAGAAGTATAAGTGTACTTATGAGGGCTGTACGTATGCCTGTGTTGATGACCTTGGGCTAAAGAAACACATACAGTTGAATCACACACTTAAGGTAAGCCAATGGTGCTGTCAGAAAAAAATATTGTTATGCACAACATGGATTCTCCAAGAGGCCGACGCCGCAGAATGCGGCGTCTGATCAGGACCTACACTGTTTGCGAAAAGTTAAGCCATTTTCCAAATAAATTTTTATGAAAACACAAAATGACACCCCTAAATTTTGAAATGAACTCCTGCTGTTTATAAGATGGAAGATTCCATTTGGTACAAAAAGGGTTAAAGGAGAATCTAGAAAAGCGTTTCCAAGAAGTGGCTACTCTTAAAGGATACAGTAACGATCCTAAGTACTGGGACAGATAGGCCTAAGCAAACAGTGCAGGCCCAGATCAGACTGCTCTTGAAGGAGCAGTCTGATCAGGGTCTACACAGTTTGCCCTTCGATCTACCCATTTGGACTCCTTGCTGGATCTTGAAACAAATTTGTTAAAATTTTATGAGAATTACAACAAGTCATCAAGGTGTCCGAATTTTGAGGATTTTGACTGTTGTCTGGAAAATCTTCCTCAACGAAGTAGCTACTCTTAAAGGAAATAGTTTTCTCCCAAGAGTGGGGGTTGAGCAGGAAAATTCTTTCTGTTTAGAGCAGCCCCTAAAATATTTATGAATAATGCTTTTTATGCCCCCGGAATCTAGATTTGGGGGGCATATAGTTTTTGATCTGTCTTGTTTGTCTGTCTGTCTACAAAAACCTTATCATTGGGAATAACTTTTGAATGGTAATAGATAGAGCTTTCATATTTCACATGTGTATACCTTATCACAAGACCTTTCCTTTGGTACCATAATTTTTGATCTGGTGACCTTGACCTTTGACCTACTTTTTTCAAAAATTTTAAAAACATTAACATTGGCCACAAATTTTGATTGGTAAGTGATAGGGCTTTCATAGTTTATATGTGCATTCCTTGTCACAAGACCTTTCTAGTGGTACCATAATTTTTGACCTTGTACCTTGACCTTGATGTTTGACCTTTTTTTTAAAAACTTAAACATTGGCCATAACTTCCGATCGGTAAGTGGTGGGGCTTTCATATTTCACATGTGCACTCCTTGTCACAAGACCTTTCTAGTGGTACCATAATTTTTGACCTCGTGACCTTGACCTTGATGTTTGACCTACTTTTTTAAAACTTTAACATTGGCAATAACTTTCGATTGGTAAGTGGTAGGGCTTTCATATTTCACATGTACATTTCTTGTCACAAGTCCTATCTAGTGGTACCATTATTTTTTATCTCCTGACCTTGACGTTTGACCTACTTTTTAAAAACTTAAACATAGTCCATAACTTTTGATTGGTAAGGGATTGGGCTTTCACATTTCACATGTGCATTCTTTTTCACAAGACCTTTCTAGTGGTACCATATTTTTTGACCTCGTGACCTTGACGTTTGACTACTTTTTAAAAACTTTAACATTGGCCATAACTTTTAATTGGTAAGTGATATGGCTTTCATATTTCACATGTGCATACAAGACCTTTTCAACAATCCCATAATTTTTTACCTTGTGACCTTAGCCTACTTTTTTTAAGACTTGAACATTGGCCATACCTTTCCATTGCTTAGTGATACTGCTTTCATATTTAACATGTCCGAGGGCATCAGTTTTTCACACCACAGCTTGTTATTTTATACTCTGCAGTAAAATCAATGCATATCTGAAACAAATAAAAATGATATTTTCACGCTGTGAAAAATTACATGACCTTGTTATTTTTATAGTAGCAGCCCAAACTACTTTTTTTAGCCAAAATTTGTATGTTACCGATAAAATAATTCTGTAAAATACCATGAAAATGTCAAAATGCTGTATTCAAAATGTCAATCTATTTGTGTTTTGAAACTAACAGTTGTGTTGTCATAGCCAGGTCAAATTTGTGACGTACAATACTATTGATCATTTACCGTAAATACCCTTATAAAATTATAAAATAAAAAGAAAATTTACTTTTTTTGGCGGATACCAACAGTATTTCATCTTGTGTGCTTCGCACTCGTGAAAATTTGGATGTTTTCAGCACACTCGATGGAATATTTTTGGTATCCACCTCAAAAAAAAGTGAATATTCTCTTTATATTAACCCTCACCATGCTGAATATATCAATGGGCTACACTCCTCCCCGATTTTCAGCCATTGGTGTTGCACAATTTCCGTTTTTACTATGGATTCAGAAGCAGAGTAGAAAACAGTATAGATTCTGATCAGCTGGTGAGCTGGTCTGGATCTGTACTATTTTCAACAAAATGATATATCCGGGTTTGGTGTGGTGAGGGTTAAGGCGGTTTCTCTTTATTGCTAATATTTTCATTTGGCATGTGTAATATGCATAATGAGGGCCATGCCTTTGCAGGCTTTCCTTATTACTGTTATCAGTTATGTAATACCAGTGTTATTATACTGTCAGTCATTACGAAACCACGCCTATTCAAATTTATCGAGAATTTTGCCACCAAAAATGAAAAATTCTGATAGTTTTAGCTCACCAGAGCCGAAGGCTCCGGGGCAGCTTATAGGATAGGAAGTTGTCCGTCGTTGTTGTCTGCGTCATCTTATGTCGTGTGACATCAGCACTTTCAAAGGACATCTCCTCCAAAGCCGATAGGCCTAATGGGCCTAAATTTCATCTGTAGCATTCTTGGGCTGGGGGATTGAAAATGTTTGTTTTTAATGAAAATCGGCACATTAGTTTGGTTTCTATGGCTTATAATGGGGAAAATTGAAAAATGGCATTTACTGCCAAGCCTCTGCAGATATTTTGACCAAACTTTCATAGAAATGTTCCTTAGGCAATTTACTATCTGCTATAAGATTTTAGGCCCACTGCTTATTTGTAATGGTTGCCATTGAAACCAAAATAAAAAAAAATAGAAAAAAAAATACTTAAAAAATCATCTCCTCAGAAACCGTATGCTCTATGAGGCTGAGAGTTTACGGAAATATTCACCATATTTGCCTTTACAGGTTTTGTGTTTTTAGCTCACCTGAGCCGAAGGCTCATGACTGTGAGGTATTAGTATGCCAATGGTCCGGCATCCGTTGTCCGTTCACATTTTCAACTAAGTATATCTTTAAAGCCAGTCAGCCAATCGTTATTAAATTTCATGAGAAGCATTATCAGGGGAAAAGATGCATTATGTTTTGGGGCAGATCAGATGGAAACTCTTGTTGCCATGGCAACATATATCTCCCATAGACTTACAATGGGAGAAACTTAAAAAATCTTCTTCTCTGAAACCACTAGGCCCAGAGCTTACATATGAAGCATGTAGCAATGTCAAGTGGTCCCCTACATAAATTGTGCCAATCATGCCCCTGGGGTCTAAACTGGCCACGCCACGGGGTCCCTTAACCGCCTTAGACTTATAGTAAGAAAAAAAGCTTAAAAAATCTTCTTCTCTGAAACTGCTAGGCACAGAGCTTACATAATTATTAAGCATGTAGCAATGTCAAGTGGTCCTCTACATAAATTGTACCAATCATGCCCCCATAGACTTATAATGGAAAAAAAAGCTTAAAAAATCTTCTCCTCTATAACCGTAGCATGTAGCAATGTCAAGTGGTCCCCTTCATAAATTGTGCCA
This sequence comes from Lucinisca nassula, assembly GCA_963580285.1. Classification (NCBI taxonomy): domain Eukaryota; kingdom Metazoa; phylum Mollusca; class Bivalvia; order Lucinida; family Lucinidae; genus Lucinisca; species Lucinisca nassula. The sequence continues at coordinate 55,016,001 of OY757022.1, forward strand.
ATCATGCCCCTGGGGTCTAAACAGGCCACACCGTGGGGACCCTGAGCCCCCATAGATTTATAATGGAAAAAAAGCTTTAAAAATCTTCTCTGAAACCGCTAGGCACAGAGCTCACATATTAAGCATGTAGCAATGTCAAGTGATCTCCTGCATAAATCGTGCCAATCATGCCCCTAGGGTCTAAACTGGCCAGACCCCGGGACCCCTTAGCCCCAATAGAGTTATAATGGAAAAAAGCTTAAAATTCTTTTTCTCTGAAACCACTAGGCCCAGAGCATATATATTAAGCATGTATCAATGTCAAGTGGCCCCTTACATAAATTGTGCTAATCATGCCCTTGGGTCTAAACTGGCCACCTCCCGGGGCCACTTAGCCCCCATTGACTTATAATGAAATAAAAAACCTTAAAAATCTTCTTCTCTGAAACCACTAGGCCCAGAGCTTACATATTAAGCATGTAGCAATGTCAAGTGGTCCCCTACATAAATTGTGCCAATTATGCTCCTGGGATCTAAACTTGCCACACCCCGGGGCCTCTTAGCCCACATAGACTTATAATGGAAAGAAAAGCTTCTTCTCTGAAACTGCTAGGATTATTAGCTCACCTGAGCCGAAGGCTCATGTGAGGAATTAGAATGCCAATGGACCGGCGTCCATTCACATTTTCAAATAAGTATATCTTTAAATCCACTTGGCCAATCATGATTAAATTTCATGAGAAGCATTATCGGGTTGGGGGAAAAGATGCAGTATGTTTTTGGGCAATTCAGATTGAAACTGCAACATATAGCTCCCATAGACTTACAATGAGAAAAATTTTAAAAATCTTCTCTGAAACCACTATGCCCAGAGCTTTCATATTAAACATGTAGCAATGCCAAGTGGTCCCCTACATAAATTGTGCCAATCATGCCCCTGGGATCTAAATTGGCCACGCGGTGGGGCCCCTTAGCCCCCATAGACTTATAATGGAAAAAAAGGTTAAAAAATCTTCTGAAACCGTTAGGCACAGAGCTTACATATTAAGCATGTAGCAATGTCTAGTGGTCCCCTACATAAATTGTGCCAATCATGCCCCTGGGGTCTAAACTTGCCATGCCCTGGGGCCCCTTAGCCCCCATTGACATAGAATGAAAAAAAAACTTTAAAAAGTCTTCTTCTTTGAAACCAGTAGGCCCAGTGGGCCCAGAGATTACATTAAGCATGTAGCAATGTCAAGTGGTCCCGTACATAAATTGTGCCAATTATGTCCCTGGGATCTAAACTGGCCACGCCGTAGGGCCCCTGAGCCCCCATAGACTTATAATGGGAAAAAAGCTTAAAAAATCTTCTTCTCTGAAACTGCTAGGCACAGAGCTTACATATTAAGCATGTAGCAATGTCAAGTGATCTCCTACATAAATTGTGCCAATCATGCCACTAGGGTCTAAACTGGCCACACCCCAGGGCCCCTTAGCGCCATAGACTTATGATGAAAAAAAAAAATAAAAAATCTTCTTCTCTGAAACCACTAGGCCCAGAGCTTACATGTTAAGCATGTAGCCATGTCAAGTGGTCCCCTACATAAATTGTGCCAATCATGTCCCTGGGGTCTAAACTGGCCACGCCCCGAGCCCCTTAGCCCCCATTCACTTAGTATTGGAAAAAAAAATCTTGTTCTCTGAAACCACTAGGCCCAGAGCTTACATATTAAGCATGTAGCAATGTCAAATGGTCCCCTACATAAATTGTGCCAATCATGCCCCTGGGGTCTAATTTGGCCAAACCCTGGGCCCCTTAGCCCCCATAGACTTATAATGAAAAAAAAGCTTAAAATATCTTCTCTGAAACTGCTAGGTATAGAGCTTACATATTAAGCATGTAGCAGTGTCAAGTGGTCCCCTTCATAAATTGTGCCAATCATGCCCCCGGGGTCAAGACTGGCCACACCCCGGGGTCACTTAGCCCCATTAGACTTATAATGGAGAAAAAGCTTCAAAAATCTTCATCTCTGAAACTGTGAAGCACAGAGCTAAGATATGTAGTAGGTAGCCACTTTAAATGGTCACCTACATAAGTCCTGCCAACCATGCCCCTGTTGTCAAAATTGGTCAAGCCCCTTGGCTCATTAGCTTTCATAGTCTTATAATGGAAATAACTTCAACAATCTTCTTCTCTGAATCCTCTATGCCCAGAGCTTAGATTTTTAGCATGTAGCAAGATCAATAGTGGTCCCCTACATAAATCCTGCCAATTATGCCCCTGTGGTCTAAATCGGCCAGGTCCTGGGGCCCCTTAGCTTCCATTGACATATAATGGAAAAAAAAAAACTGAGCTGCCTAAGTCCCCCAAGATGTGCCAGGGACATGGCATACCCCCTCCATTGCATAAAATGCAACCATTCAGATCGCCACCCCTAAACCGGAGGGGGTGAGGCAAACGGGAAATCAGGACGAGATGTAACACTGGGGTTTGCGGTCTTAGGACTTTGGCACTGAGCAGCGTTGCGTCAAAATCCTGGCTGATCGAGAACCAAACAACCCACAGTTGAACGGCACATCAACACACTAGCAAACAAAAGGCTCTCCTTCAGGAATGCACATAGATAAGTGGGACAGAAATAAGAAACAATAGGCCTTAACACATCTCTTTGTTTTTCTTTTTATTTTCGCAAATTTCGCTTTCCAATAAACGATATACATTATAAGGTTACCCAAACGGAATGATCTGGGGGCCCACAAAAGGACCCTTTCATAAACACCTGACTGGCAGAAAAATCGCAAGAAGGCCTTCTCTAAGCACACATGGTATTGCATCTGTCCCTCCCTTGACAAATGAATACGGTCCCTATAATAGTGCCTGTGGAGGCGGCCATCGCTGTCCCAACTTTGCCCTCGGAAAATATGAAACGCTGTCCCACAAGTCAACATCATAGCTTGCCACGCGCATACCACCACGGCCGAAAAACCAAACCTCACCTGGTACATCAAACAGCCCTCGGTACTGCCCTTGTCGTTTAACATAAGAATCACCAAAAACAGCAAATCGCGCCATGACCGTAATTAAAACGGACGGTCAAGACGGCCATGTATTTATACAGATAAGGGAAATTGACTAACTAACTAGGGCATGACTTAGCGCGACCCTGAAGGAGGGCTTCAACACACAACCACCCACACAAAACTAAAACAACATGCATCCACCCACGCAATGCTCAATTAGGTAGATATAGCGATAGTTGTAGAATAGTTGTAGAGTAGGAATCCCGTAGAGAGGATAGAATAGGAAAAGAGAGATCAAAAACCTGGAGATAGAAGAAGAAGAAGAAGAGTTTTTTCCCAAAAAGCGATGTCAAACATTGTTAACTGTAAATATGACACATGAAAACAAGAGCGTATAGGAGTGCTCGACTGCGCACATGCGCAGGCGGACGCTTGTATGCGACCTTCATGATTATATGAATTTGTACTAACTTCATTGCTAAAGAGATCGCTACATGATATCTCGGGCCCTCAAACGACTAGGTAGGAATACAATTCCTCCTATGGTGCCTTCCTTCCGTAGGATGCGATAATGACATGTAAACATGGCGATTCAGAATGACCCACTTACGGTCCCACAGAATATGACATCCTGCGTGGAGGAGGGCACCACATTTTCCTAACTTTAACAAAAAATGCACAAAAGGTCAAAAAAAGGGTCCGAAACTTAAACGCAGTCAATAACTGTCTTACTTCTGGATGGATTTTGAAATTACTTTGTAGAAATGTTAACCTTCATGAAACGATGTGTCACGTGCAAAACCCAGGTCCGTACCTCCAAGGTCAAGGCCATACTTAGAGGTCAAAAAAGGGTCTGAAACTTACACAGTCAATAACTTTTCTTTTTTTCTCGATGGATTTTGAAATTACTTACACCACAACCTCTTTATAACACTATTAATGGGGTCCAAAGCATAAAACCGTGTTAGTTAAACAACCGTGTTATATCCAAACAAAATGTGTTGATTATGTAGAAAAATGACCATTTATGGTCATTTTTCTATATAATCTTCACATTTTTGGGATCCATCTTGAAACCGTGTTATATCCAAACCGTGTTATAATGAACCGTGTTATAACGAGGTTGTGGTGTACTAGAAATGTTAACCATCATGAGACGATGTGTCATGTGCAAAACTCAGGTCCGTACCTCCAAGGTCAAGGTCATACTTAGAGGTCAAAGGTAAAAAAAAAGGGTCTGAAACTTAAACGCAGCAATAACTTTCTTATTTTTGGATGGAGTTTGAAATTTTTTGGCAGTAATGTTGGCCACCATGAGACACTCTGCCTCACACAAAACCAAGGTCCTTACCTCCAAGGTCTAGGTATTTATTAGAGGTCAAATGTGAAAAAAGTGGATTAATACGAACATAGACATATTTTCAGGCGGGGGCTTCTGTGTCCTATGGACACATTTCTAGTCTTTGAGTGTTATGGTAATGAAGCCATCTGATCAGGATTTACACTGTTTGTCATTCCATTTGCAAATTTAAATGACTACATTATATTAAGTAATTTGATAGGTTGATTGTCAGAAATGGGTGTGGCAAAATTAATTCATTTACGAGAACAGTGGTTAAAATGTGTTGTTATCTCTTTACAGGATTTCAAGCCTTATGTTTGTTCTGTGTGCAACTATAAATCTGGTGTGAAAGGCAATTTGGACAAGCATATCAGGCAAGTGCATAACCTGGTTGTTGTTTCGAAGCACACTGTTCCTCTTAAAGCGAAGTACAAAGACTTCCAGAAAGGGGACATAATAACCAAAGATGGGCACCTTGCTGTTAGTGTTCAAGATAGGGAACGGCTTTATCAAGAGGAGCTCCTTTTGCTGCAGAACAGCCTCGCAGAGAAGGGCGAGATGGACACACAGGAAGATACACATATAAGACAGATAACAAAAACCAGAAAGGCATCAGTGGATCGTGCAAAACCTAATTCGAGTCGTAGTGTTGATAGCATGAATACTAGTGAGGGCAATACTACCAGTGCAAGCACTAACATTGTGGCCAGTGAAAGTACTGATACTATTTCCAAATTAGAATCAGAGTTCGCAGTAGCACAACCGCAGATTGACAAATATGAAAACAATCAAACAATACCCCAGGCAAATGCATTCCAGATGGAGGCGGGAGCCCCGTTATTTGGTGGACATATATATTCTCACAATCAAACCATCCCGCCTCATATGGCTTTTGGACTAGGAGCCCATGACTTACGCATGGGCTTAGGTGGTCACCTTGCTAGTCCCCTGTATACAGAGATGCAACCTTATGTTACTGATAGTACAATTGAGCATGTAGATATGGACAAATAAAAGATCACATATAACCCTTCTCTTGCTGAATATTCAGTTTAGCCACACCCATTTCTGACTTTGAACCAATCAGATTATTTGATGTAATTTATTCCTACAAATTCATAAACTGAATGTCAAACAGTGTAGATCCTGATCAGATGGCTTCTTCAGAAGCCATCTGATCTGGATCTACACTGTTTCCAAAGAAAGGGGTTGTCGTTAACAGCAAGATAAGAGATAATAAGTTATTTTCATTCTTGACGGGGAACATGAGATCACATTCCCTGCCTGAGAGCGATATTTGCCTGAGCCATTAGACGACGGCAAATATAGTTTTTAGGTGGGCAATGTGATCCCTTTTCTTTGTCAAGAATTAAAATAACTAATTTGTTATACTGCAAAGATTTTTTTCATGACATTTTTAGCTCGCCTTACGAAAGTAAGGGGGAGCTATTGCCATACACCCGGGCGTCCGGCGTCGGCGTCCGCATTTGGTTAAAGTTTACCTGCAAGCTCTTATATGTGATGTTTTACAACTTTATTTTGAATATATAATTAATAATTGCTAAAAAAACAATATTTAACATTATCATTGTACTTCATTTTACAGGTTTTTTAGCTCACCTGAGCACGAAGTGCTCAAGGTGAGCTTTTGTGATCGGTCTTTGTCCGTAGTCCGTCGTCCGTGCGTGCGTGCGTGCGTCGGTCGTCAACTTTTGCTTTAAACAACTTCTTCTCCAAAACTGCTTGACAGATTTTGAAATAATTTCACAGGAATATTCCTTGGGTGACCCTCTACCAAAATTGCTCAAATCGTTCCGCTCGTGTGAACAAGATGGCCGCCAGAGCTAAAAATAGAAAAACCTATAAACGACTTCTCCTCCTTAACCAGGACAAGGATTTTGATATAATTTCACAGGAAGGTTCCTTGGGTGACCCTCTACCAAATTTGCTCAAATCGTTCCGCTCAGGTGAACAAGATGGCCGCCAGAGCTAAAAATAGAAAAACCTTTAAAAGACTTCTTCTCCTTAACCAGTGGATGGATTTTGAAATTATTGCACAGGAATGTTCCTTGGGTACCCCTCTACTAAAATTGCTCAAACCGTTCCACTCGGGTGAACAAGATGGCCGCCAGAGCTAAAAATAGAAAAACCTTTAAACGACTTCTTCTCCTTAACCAGTGGATGGATTTCGAAATTACTTCAAAGGAAAGTTTCTTGGGTGACCCTCTACCAAAATTGCTCAACATGTTCTGATCGGGTGAACAAGATGGCCGCCAGAGCTAAAAATAGAAAAACCTTTAAACGACTTCTTCTCCTTAACTAGTGGATGGATTTTTAAATTACTTCATTGGAATGTTCCTTGGGTGACCTTCTACCAAAATTACTGAAACTGTTCTGCTCGGGTGAACAATATGGCCGCCAGAGCTAAAAATAGAATAACCTTTAAACAACTTTTTCTCCTTAACCAGTGGATGGATTTTGAAATTATTGCACTGGAATGTTCCTTGGGCGACCCTTTACCAAAATTGCTCAAAATGTTCCGCTCTGGTGAACAAGATGGCTGCCAGAGCTAAAAAACAGAAAAACCTTTAAACGACTTCTTCTCCTTAACTAGTGGATGGATTTTGAAATTACTTCACAGGAATGTTCCTTGGGTGACCCTCTACCAAAATTGCTCAAACCGTTCCCACTCGGGTGAACAAGATGGCCACCAGAGCTAAAAATAGAATAACCTTTAAACAACTTTTTCTCCTTAACCAGTGGATGGATTTTGAAATTATTTCACTGGAATGTTCCTTGGGTGATCCTTTATCAAAATTGATCAAACCGTTCCGCCCTGGTGAACAAGATGGCTGCCAGAGCTAAAAATAGAAAAACCTTTAAATGACTTCTTCTCCTTTACCAGTGGATGGATTTTGAAATTACTTCACAGGAATGTTCCTTGGGTGACTCTCTACCAAAATTGCTCAAACCGTTCCGCTCTGGTGAACAAGATAGGCTTCCAGAGCTAAAAATAGATAAACCTTTAAACGACTTCTTCTCCTTAACCAGTGGATGGATTATGAAATTATTTGACTGGAATGAGGTTTGAGGTTTTTAGCTGTGGTGGCCATCATGCTCAGTTAAGCAAAATATTTTGAGCAATTTTGTTAGAGGGTCACTCATGGAACATTCCTATAAAATTGCTTCCTTTTAGAGACAGATGGCTTTTGAAAGTTTTGGCCCCCACCCACCTTGGCTGCAAGGTGCTTCTACAGGAGTATTGGTAAACCACTTTGAAGGTCTTAGCCTGTCCAGGCAAAGTGGTGCGAGTGGAACCATCTGTGCATTTAAACCCCATTGGTTTCATTGGGCGGCAGGGATTGAGATGTCATTTCATCAACAATGACTTCTACATGTACTTCTCAAAATGACTTCTGCTCCTAAACAGGCAGACTGATTTTGAATTAATTTCACAGAAATGGTCTTTGGGTCCAACCAAAATTGCTCAAACCCTCCACACCACCATATATTACCCACAATTCCGTTTGTACAATATGGATCAGGTGAGCGATCCAGGGCCATCATGGCCCTCTTGTTTGGCTTAAATTGGACTTTTTGAGAAGTTAATATTTTCCTCTGTATTACCTCCCTTACTTCTCTGTGTTAAAGTTTACCTGCAAGCTGCGTGAGTTCAAATCCCGGGGGAGGAACGTTTTTTTTTTTCTTTTTTTTTTTTTCTAAAAACATAGCGGGGTCTGGGGCTCAAGGTCAAGGTCACTGTGGCTATTTTTAGAAAAACATTGTCATCGCTCTAGCGCCTTCATTTATTGATGGATTTTAATATAACTTCACCCAAATGTTGGGTATAATGATATCTCGTGTGACTTTGACTTTCAGCGTCTGGGGCCTAAGGCCAAGGGCACTACTTTCAGGGTGACGGGGTCAAGGTCACTGTGGCTATTTTTAGAAAAAACATTGTCATCGTTCTTGCACCTAAATTTATTGATGGATTTTAATATAACTTCACACAAGTGTTGGGTATGATGATATCTCTAGCAAGTTCGACTTTCAGGTTCCGGGGCTGAAGGTCAAGGTCACTGTGGCTATTTTTAGAAAAAACTTTGTGATCGCTCTAGTGCCTACATTTATGGATGGATTTTAATATATTCACAAAAATGTTGGCAATGATGATATCTTGAGCGAGTTTGACTTTCAGGGTCTGGGGCTGAAGGTCAAGGTCACTGTGGCTATTTTTAGAAAAACTTTGTCATCGCTCTTGTGCCTTCATTTATTGATGGATTTTAAAATACCTTGACACAAATGTTTGGTATGATGATATCTTGAGTGACTTTGGCTTTCTTTAGAAAAACTTTGTCATCACTCTTAAGTACCTACATTTATTGATGGATATAATGTAATTTTACACAAATGCTAGGCTAGGCTTTTTTTAATTTGTCTTGCTCGAGGGGATTTGTATCGTCTGTGATGCCATGTTATTACTTGGTATTTTGTTGAATTTTTTTTTTATCAAATATAGATTTCTTTTTCATTTTTTTTTGCAGTGGAAAGGCTTGAAAACAGGATGATTAGGGGTACATTTTGGTTCTCTTTCATTTGCTGCAGTCTATTGGACTGTTTTACAGAAGAAATTTTTTTTGATAACTTGTCCTCATCCATCTTAGGCCCCCAAAGGCGAGCTATGTTGTCTTCTGACAACTTTTGTTGTAAATTGTTGCCAGGTTTTCCAAAGAATTCTTTTAAAATGAATGTCAGTGAGAAGTACATGTTTATTTGTGATATCATCAAAGCAGCTCTTCTGCTGGCGCTACGTTAATGACAGTACTCGGTGAGAAAATGTTTATCTCCTGTTAGGAGAGTTTATAATGAAAAACAATGAACAAATTCTGAATGAATTTAAAGCAATCAATTATTTTAGCCCACCAGAGCCGAAGGCTCCAGGAGAGCTTGTAGGATAGGCAGTCGTCCGTTGTCGTCTGCGTCCGTCAACACTTTCAAACGACATCTCCTCTGAAGCCACTGGGCCGATTGGGCCCAAATTTTATCTGTAGTATCCTTGGGCTGGGGGATTGAAAGTTTGTGTTTTTTATGAAAATCGGCTAATCAGTTTGGTTGCTATGGTAACTTATAGTTGCCATAGACTTATAATGGGGAAAATTGAAAAATGGCATTTACTGCCAAGCCTCTGCAGATATTTTGACAAAACTTTCATAGAAATGTTCCTTAGGCAATCTACTATCTGCCATTTGCTTTGAGGCCTATGATCATTTTTATTCGTTGCCATGGAAACCAAAATGCAAAAAATAGAAAACAAATACTTAAAAAATCATCTCCACAGAAGCCATATGCTCTAGGAGGCTGAGACTTTATGAAAATATTCACAATATTTGCCTTTACAGGTTTTATGTTTTTTATGAAATTCGGCTCTTTAGTTTGGTTGCTATGGCAACTTAGATTTTCCATAGACTTATAATGGGGAAAATTGAAAAATGGCATTAACTGCCAAACCTTTGCAGATATTTTGACAAAACTTTTATAGAAATGTTCCTTGAGTAAAATGTCTCTCAGCCATATGCTTTAATGCCAACATACGGGTCCCCCAGGTTAAGCCGGGGCCATGCCCCAACCCTCCACTTCAGAAAAGGCCATTTAATTAGGAAACCATCCAAATCCTCACCCCAAAACCATAAATATTCTTGTTCCTTATGATAAGATGCATTCATTGGCACCAACCTGGCGGTCCCCCGGTACGTGCCGGGGTCATGCTCCACCCCCTCCATTCGATAAAAGGCCCAATATCTTGGAAACCTTACAGATCCCCACCCCTAAACCATATATATTCTTGATCCTTATGAAAATATACATTCACTGACACCAACTTGGGGGTCTCCCGGGGTGCGCCTGGGCCTTGCCCCATCCCTTCTTCTTCACAAAAGGCCATATATCTCAGAAACCATTTAGATCCCCACCCCAAAATCATACATATTCTTGTTCCTTATGATAAGATGCATTCAGTGACACCAACCTAGGGGTCCCCAAGGTTGTGCCGGGGTCATGCCCCACCTCCTCCATTTCATAAAAGGCCCAATATCTTGGAAACCTTACAGATCCCCACCCTTAAACCCTATATTTATTCTTGTTCCTTATGAAGAGACTCATTCATTGACACCAACTTGGGTGTCTTCCTGGGTGCGCTGGCGCCTTGCCCCACCCCTCCACTTCACAAAATGCCATCTATCTCAGAAACCATTCAGATCCCCGCCCCAAAACCTTATATATTCTTGTTTCTTATGATATGATGCATTCATTGACACTAACCTGTGGGTCCCCCAGGATGTGCCCGAGTCGTGCCCCACCCCTTCATTTCATTAAAGACCCAATATCTTGGAAACCTTACAGATCCCAACCTCTAACCATATATATTGTTGTTCCTTATGATAAGACACATTCATTGACGTCAACCTGGAGGTCTCCCGGGTCAAGCCAGGGCCTTGCCCCACCCCACCACTTCACAAAAAGCTATACATGTATATATCAGAAACTGTCAGAGCCTCACCCCTAAACCATATATAATTATCTTCTTTGTGATAAGACACATTCAAATAACACTAGCTTGGGAGTCATCCGGACTGCCTTGGTCATGCCCCACTGCTTTACTTCATTAAAAGCCATATATCTCAGAAATCATTCAGATCACCACCCATAAACTATAATATTCTTGTTCCTTATGATAAGAACCATTCAGTAACACCAACCTGGGGGTCACTTTGTGCTAGGGCAATGCGCCCCGCCCCTCCACTTTAAAAGGCCATGTATATCAGAAACCATTAGATTCCCACCCATAAACCATATATATATATATTCTTGGTCCTTATAGGGACAACAATCTTGGGCTTTCCTAGGATCAACAGGACATGCCCCAACCCCTCCACTGCTTAAGAGGCCTTATAACCCCGGTATACAGATCCCCACTGCTACACCATATATATTCTTATTCCTTATGATAAGACACATTTAGTGATACCAACCAGGGCTCCATTGGGTCCATGCCCTACACCCTTTACTTAATAAAAGGCCTAATGTTTTAGATACTGAGTCCAGATGGATGCTCATTTGGATATAGGGGTTCATTTGGGAGACTTTATAATTGGTAGATTAAAATGATTTCGTGTTAAAATACATGGCTGTCATTTGGCAGTGCCCATCTGAGCTCTGGTGAGCATAGTGGCCCATGGGCCTCTTGTTTATTTTTTCAAAAAACTGAAAAGCATGTGGTGCATGAAATTATTTGCTTTTTATTTCTCATCAGTTGTGCAGTAAATCCAAGCTGGTGCAAAGAAGGTGAGTGCGAGAGGGTAACATTTTTTGCTCATAGGGTATATGGATTATAAGTTCCCTTGTGCTGTCCAATCAAAAGCCTACAAATTTCTTTGCAATTTAACAAATTTTAAGGGGAATATGAACAAATTTTAAGGGGAATAGGAACACCTGGCAGATTTTTCCGCCATTTTTCAAAGGGAGACAACTTTTGGACCTTCCTGTTCCCTTTTTAGCTCACCAGAGCCAAAGGCTCCGGGGGAGCTTATAGGATAGGCAGTTGTCCGGCGTCGTCGTCGTCGTCGTTGTCGTCATTGTCGTTGTCGTCGTCTGACGTCAACACTTTCAAACATCTTCTTCTCTGAAGCCACTGGACCGATTCAGCCCAAATTTTATCTGTACCATCCTTGGGCTGGGGGATTGAAAGTTTGTGTTTTTTATGAAAATTGGCCCATTAGTTTGGTTGCTATAGCAACTTAGAGCTCCCATAGACTTATAATGGGGAAAATTGAAAAATGGCATTTACTGCCAAGCCACTGCAGATATTTTGACAAAACTTTCATAGAAATATTCCTTAGGCAATCTACTATCTGCCATATGATTTTAGGCCTACTGCTCATTTGTATTGGTTGCCATGGAAACCAAAATGAAAAAATAGAAAAAAAAAAATACTTAAAAAATCATCTCCTCAGAAACCGTATGCTCTATGAGGCTGAAAGTTTATGGAAATATTCACCATATTTGCCTTTACAGGTTTTGTGTTTTTTATGAAATTCGGCTCTTTAGTTTGGTTGCTATGGCAACTTAGATTTTCCATAGACTTATAATGGGGAAAATTGAAAAATGGCATTAACTACAAAGCCTTTGCAGATATTTTGACAAAACTTTCATAGAAATGTTCCTTTAGTAAACTTCTCTCAGCCATATGCTGTTTTGTCAACCTGGGGGTCCAGTAGGTTGTGCCGGGGCCATGCCCCGCCCCCAGTACTTCATAAAATGACTTATATCTCAGAAACCTTACAGATCCCCACCCCTAAACCATATATATTCTTGTTCCTATTGATAAGACGCATTCAGTGACACCAACCTGGAGGTCCTCTGGGATGTGCCGAGGCCATGCCCCACCCCCTCCACTTCATAAAAGGCCCAATATCTCGGAAGCCATTCAGATCCCCACCCCTTAACCCTATATACTCTTGTTCCTTATGATAAGACGCATTCAGTGACATCAAACTGGGGGTCCCCCGGGATGTGCCGGGGCCATGTCCCACCCCTCCATTTCATAAAAGGCCCAATATCTCGGAAACCTTACAGATCCCCACCCCTAAACCATATATATTCTTGCTCCTTATGATAAGACGCATTCATTGACCCCAAATTGGGGGTCTTCCGGGGTGCGCCGGAGCCATGCCCCACCCCTTCACTTCACAAAAGGCCATATATCTCAGAAACTGTTCAGATCCCCACCCCTAAACCATATATGTTCTTGTATATTATGATGAGACACATTCAGTGACACCAACCTGGGAGTCCCCAGGGATGTGCTCGGGCCATGCTCCACCCCCTCCATTTCATAATATCACAATATCTCGGAAACCTTACAGATCCCCACCCCTAAACCATATATATTCTTGTACCTTATGATAAGACACTTTCATTGACACCAACCTGGGGGTCTCCCTGGGCCTTGCCCCACCCCTGCACTTCACAAAAGGCCTTATATCTCAGAAACTGTTCAGAGCCCAACCCCTAAACCATATATATTCATCTTCCTTATGATAAGGCACATTCATTGACACCAGCTTGTGAGTCCCCGGGGCATGCCCGGGCCTTGCTCCACCGCTTGACTTCATTAAAAGCCACATATCTCAGAAATAGTTCAGATCCCCACCCCTAAACCATATATATTCTTGTTCCTTATGATAAGACTCATTCAGTCACACCAACTTGGGGGTCTCTTTGTGCTGAGGCAATGTGCCCCGCCCTTCCACTTCATAAAAGGCCATATATTTCAGAAACCATTAAATCCCCACCCCATATTCATATATGTTCTTGTTCCTTATTATTAGCACACCTAATGTAGGTGTGTCCGCAGAGGCCAGTCCTCTCCTTTCCACTTCATGAAAGGATATCTTGGAAACCGTTCAGATTCCCACCCCTAAACCATATATATACTTGGTCCTTATGATGAGACACATTTAGGGATAACAATCTTGGGCTTTCCTGGGAACGACAGGGCATGCTTCAACCCCTCCACTTATATCTCCAGCCATGCAGATCCCCACTGCTAAACCATATATAGTGATACCAACCAGGGCTCCATTGGGTCCATGCCCCACCCCCTCTACTTCATAAAAGGCCTAATGTTTCATATACTGAGTCCACATGGATGCTCATTTGGATATGGGGGTTCATTTGGCAGATTAAAATGATATCATGTTAAAATACATGGCTGCAATTTGGCAGTGCCCACCTGAGCTCTGGTGAGCATAGTGGCCCATGGGCCTCTTGTCTATAAGCCCTGTCCCACTGAAAAAGGGGTCTACTCTTAAATGAAAGAATTTGCTCCTCAGGAGCAAATTCTCTCCTTTAAGAGTTGACCTCTATTGACATGGAAGACAAAAAATACTTTTAGTGGAGTTGCCTCCCCTGAAGGTGTATCCATTCCCCTTATTAACATATTCAAAGGTCTTGAAGGACCATTTAGGTACCATACTTTCTATTTGTTTTCAGTCAGGCCTGATCAAACAGTAGAGACCCAGATGAGATGCTGCAGTACATGGCATCTCAGGGTCTACACCATTTGCCATTCTATTTCCACTTTTGGCACTCCTTCCTAGATTGCGTAACAAATCTGTTAAAATTTGAGGAGAATTACAGCAAGTCCTCAAGGTGTTCGAATTTTTTGGATTTTTACGGTAAATATCATACATGCAGATTTGATGCATGTCTTCACAGAAACAAAATGCTGTGTGTACTTGCAACTGTTGCCTCATGGAGGTAATTGAAGCAAGTACCCACAGCATTTTTTAACAGAGAACCAAGAAAAATTATCAACAAATTAGGTTGTCAGTCCTGTCATTGCGATTGATGGTCGATTGGTGGTCGCTAGGGTTTTTGTCGTGGTGTTGCCTGTCTGGTTGTCTGTTCGAGCAGAACTCTTGCCATTTGTTGCGCTTTGCCATATGTATGTTTGGGCAGGCGGGCCGGAGCAGGCGGTGTGGACCAAGATGGAACGCCGCAAGCTGCAGCGTCTTGTCAGGGTCTGCACTGTTTGCCACTGATCAAGCTATTTTAGGCACAAGTTCGGGTAGTGAATTGCACTTGTCAAATGATCGATTACAAGCAAATCAGTACTGATAATCATTTTTGTGTAATTTATCGATCAATTAATCGATTATATGATTAATCGTGTCAGCCTTAGTGTTCATTAGAATAATTCTGGCAGGTACCTGCAATCTGTGCTCTGGGCGAGATTATGGGGCATATCATTTTTTTTTTTTTTTTTTTTTTTATCTGAACTTCTCATTTTTTGGTGGTTAGACTTTCAATCTAATTTTTATTATGTAAATTGTGCAAGCAGAAATGCCCCTGCATAAGAATTCTATTGATTTGTTAAACAAGAGCTTTTGAGATGTAATTTCATACAAGTGTTGGTAAAAGTCAACCAAAACTGAAATCAACATCTCTAAAATGATATGAATAGTGTTGACGGGGATATAAAACCCCAATCCAAACAAATGAGTATGTATGTCTTTTTTTCCCACACTTTTTATCTTTATATTGTCATTATTGACATTTCACTGCAAACCTTTTTATGGCATGTAAGTGTGCTGTTAAACATCGTGTAACTCGCCGCTCTGGCCGAGAGCTGAATGTGTATGTGAATTTTTGGCCCATTATATATTGTTGGACTCTTCCATTGCTGTATGTTGGAAAGGTTCATTTGTCATTTATGGTTTGTCAGGTCTATTTTTTTTTTTTTACTTTTTATTCTAGGGCCTTTTTTCTATCTTTGATGGGGAATCCTCTTGGAGAATAGTGCGGATCCTGATAGGATGCCGTGTACTGCAGCATCTGATCTGGGTGTGCACTGTTTGCCAGGGTACTCCTTTAGAGGTTTCCCACCTTAAATGGGCTAAAATGAACATTCACATAAATATGGCTGTGCTATTCTTATCACTGGGGTGTCAGAGTGTTGCAATGGAGATTTGTGACAGTTGTCTGTGGAGTATGGACTGGAGTCATGTGTTGGGTTTGGCAAACACTGTGAATCCGGACTGGATGCCACAGAATGTTGCTTCTGGTCTGGGTCCGCACTGTTTGCTTATAGTATGAGAAGATAAAGAGACAGTCTAGATTCCCATTCTTTTCGGCCTGCATACACTTTAACCCGATGCATGCTTGTGGGCTCTTCTATTGCTATATGTTTGTCATGTGGTATGCGGAAGGCCTATTTTTTTCATTTTTGGTTTGTTTTTGGCGGGGAGTTCTGTTGGCAAATAGTGCAGGCCCTGATCAGATGCCGGGTTTTGTGGTGTCTGGTCTGGGCCTGCACTGCTTGTCAAGGTACCCCTTTAGGGGTTTCCCACATGCAACGGGTTGATTGCTTTGTCTGGCCAAGTTTGAGCCTGTTATGTAGCTTTACCTGGAGATGGCACTTTGTGTTTTAACCCATAGGATGCTAATCATGACAACTGGCGTCTGCTTTGTTGTCTGCTGGTTACTTTAAAACTATTTTTTGCAAACAGTGTGGTCCCGGGTCGGGCTGATCCTTTAGGAACAGTCTGGTCTGGGTCTACACCGTTTGCCTGTATGAAAAAAATTTGCAGTGGGATTCGTCGGACGACATTTTCGTATGTAGTTTTTTTCTCTGCATCTTGAGGAATAACACTTAATGCATTGAACTGATATCTTGGTACGTGGAAGGCCTATTTTTCGTTTTTGTTCTGTTTTTGGCGATGAGTTCTGTTGGAAAATAGTGCAGGCCCTGATCAGATTCCACGTTCTGTGGTGGCTGATCTGGGTTTTCACTGTTTGTAAAGGTACCCCTTTAGGGGTTTCCCACATGCAACTGGTTGATTGCTTTGTCTGGCCAAGTTTGAGCCTGTTATGTAGCTTTACCTGGAGATGGCACTTTGTGTTTTAACCCATAGGATGCTAATCATGACAACTGGCGTCTGCTTTGTTGTCTGCTGGTTACTTTAAAACTATTTTTTGCAAGCAGTGTGGACCCCCGTCGAGCTGATCCATTAGGAACAGTCTGGTCTGGGTCTACACCATTTGCCTGTATGAAAAAAGTTTGCAATGGGATGTTGGACGACATTTTCATATGTAGTTTTTTCTCTGCATCTTTGGGAATAACACTTTACCCATTGAACTGATACTTCAATATTTGAATAATCATAGTGTCTCTCCATCTTGCCTCTGTGGCATACCAAGCTGAATAAGGAAAAAAAAAAGAGAGATGTTTCTTTTTCCTTGCTATATTGGAAATGAATTATTTCAGGAACTGCAAGGAAAACGAAACATGGGCAATCCAAGACATTATCATACAGTCCTTTTCATAGTCTTGCACTTTCGTTTCGGCAAGGCTATGTTTTATGGGATTTGTATAAGCAATATACTCCACAACCTCTTTATGACACTGTTAATGGGGTCCACGGTGGGGACCGTGCTGGCTAAACGGCCATAATACATCCAAACAAAAGTGTACAGACTATGTAGAAGGGTGGCCATTAATTTTGTAGTCTTTTTCTGTGTCATCTGTACATTTTTAGGCTTCCATCTTGAAACCGTTTTATATCCAAAATTATGGTGAACAGTGTAATGGTGGGGTTGTGGTGTGTTCTGTACTAAATGGATTCCTCCACCTTGAGTGTGGCGGGATTCCGTTTTGGGATTTGGGGTCAACTCAGGTCTTGGAGATTGGCTCGAGGATGGCTGAACTTTTTGCAGACAGACAGTGAGGGTCCTGATCAGATATTCCATTCCTTGTGGTCAGTCTGATCTGGACCTGCACGGTGTGCCAGTGACCCTTATACTTTTTTTCTGACACCCCTGTATTTAGAAATGGACATGTGCTATGTAAGGGTGGATGAGGATTCCACTTGGTGCGGAAACTGTTAAAAGCTGCTTTTCTTGAGAGATAACAAGGCTACTTAAAAATGATTGTGCTATATCCGGGTAAAAGTGTATGGGTTATATAGCAGAATGACCATATATTATCCGTTTTATTTGTGCTATCCCTTTTTTTTTTTTTCTTATGACTCAAAGCTATTAAACACAGTATGTGTTGATGTCCATATGAGAATGGAATCCAGGTAGCAGTTATTTATGGAAAATGATCATCTTGTTCTTGTCGCTGTGAGGCTAGTGTTGCATAAGAGGGCCATCTGTGGGGGGTTGGATAGGGGTCATGTGCTGGGCTTGGTAGATGATGTCAACCTAGACCAGGTGATGTAGAATGCAGCATCTGATAGGGGTCTACAATGCTTGTCTAGACGAGGTGCAGGGGTTTTGAAGCGGTCAGGATTCCCATTTGTGACTGTCTTTCTAGCCGCAGCACTCGGCCCCTCCAGTGCCATAAATGTTCCTGAATTTTCATGGGGGTTCATTCTTGAATGTTGGGATATAAAGAACCAGAGAGGGTAGGATTTCATGTATTATCAGATGTAAATACAAAACGCATGCAGATTTACAGGTCTATGCCATAACGATGCAAGTTCTCTGTGGCTTAAAGTAAGTATCAAAGTCCCTGTATAGATGATGGGACTGTCTCTGTTCTCTACATGAATACCATTTTTGCTCTTAACTTGACAATCATTGTGTGTGCATGGTACTGCAAGATATAATCTACCATTCAGGGTATGGCAACTAAATTCAATTGCATTAGTATTATATACTTTCATACACACCTTAGTATGTACAGCCGAACCTCAATGGCTCAAAGACCTGAAAATCTGTTCGAGACAAGGGTAATCCGAGCCACCGAGGGTTGATCTCAGAGCCAGGCCAGAAGAAATAGTGTGGACATCTTTTTGGTTTTTCTTCAAAATAAATTTGTGCTGTGTGTACTCATTAGTATACACAACACAAATTTTCAGAATTAAATAAGATAATTATCCTAAATATATTAATATACACAGTTAAGGAAATTTTTCCTTGGTGGCTTAAGAACGAGCTCAAATCATCTGTAGTGGACATCTTTTCAGTTTTCTTCAAAATACATTTATGCTGTGAGTGCTCATTAGTACACACAACACACAGTTGTAGGATCAAATAAGATAATTATCCCAAATATATTAATATATGC
Organism: Lucinisca nassula; assembly: GCA_963580285.1. NCBI lineage: Eukaryota > Metazoa > Mollusca > Bivalvia > Lucinida > Lucinidae > Lucinisca > Lucinisca nassula. The sequence goes on from OY757022.1 coordinate 55,034,957, forward strand.
AATTGAGGAAATTTTCCCCGGTGGCTTAAGACCGAGCTCAAATCAGCTGTAGTGTACATCTTTTCGGTTTTCTTCAAAATAAATGTATGCTGGCTGTGCTCATTAGTACACACAACACACATTTTTAGGATCAAATAAGACAATTATCCTAAATGTACTTATATACACAGCTGTTGAAATCTTCCCCTAGGGGCTTAATAACGAGCCTGAAACCACTGTAGTGGAGGAGTCATCAGTGTTTGAGCCATTGAGGTACTACTATTGGTAACAATGTTTATGATACATTTATAAGCATTTAGCACAAATGCAAGCTTTTACATGTATTTATGTTAACCTTGGATGTTCTATTACCTTTGTTTTATGTCTTATTTTTATCTGTTGTGCTAAACAGCCTGACAGCCCTTTCCCTCCTCAAAGCACAGTGTGTAAAACAATATGAATATGAACAAATTAATAATGGCTGAATTAAAAATACTTTCATACAATACACAAGGCCTTCAAAGTTTACAGAAAAGAGTAGATGTTTTTGACTATCTTAAAGAGAGAAAAAAACAAATATACTGCCTACAAGATACACACTTTACAAAAGAAAATGAAGCAAATATAATTGATCAATGGGGTGATAGTAATTGTATTTTTAGTAATCATAAATCAAACTCTAGAGGTGTTGCAATACTTTTTGGAAAAGATTTAGACTATAAAATAAATAATAAGCTAATAGACCAAAATGGAAATTACATAATTGTAGATATGACTGTCTTTAGCAAACGACTGACTTTAGTAAACTTATATGGACCAAACACAGATGATCCAAATTTTTTCCAAAATATCTTTAACTGTATTGAAAATATAGGAAATAGTGATGTTATTATCTGTGGTGACTATAACTGTGTTCTAGATCCTGACCTTGACTACTACAATTATAAAACAGTCAATAATATTAAAGCTCGTGACAAAGTACTAGAAATGATAAGCACAAAATATCTACTGGATCCTTTTAGAGAAATGAATCCAGATCTTAAAAAGTTTACATGGAGGAAAAAAAATCCTTGTAAGCAAGCAAGGTTAGATTTCTTTTTGATTTCGGAAAGCTTAATGCAATTTACTAAAAAATCTTTGATAGAATCAAGCTATAGATCTGACCATTCAATAGTAACTCTAGAACTTAAACTAACAGATTTTACGCAGGGCAAGTCATACTGGAAACATAACAATTCTTTGCTTATTGACTCAGAATACTTATCACGCATGAATAATAAAATAGTGCAGATTAAACAACAGTATGCATTACCTGTTTATAATATGGAGGAAATAGACAGAATTCCAAATGACGAAATACAATTTACCATAAACGATCAACTTTTCTTAGATACATTATTGATGGAACTTCGAGGTGAATCAATATCTTACTCAAGTTATAAAAATAAACAAACAAACCAGAGAGAGAAAGAGTTGGTAAAAATAATTAATGACCTTGAAAACAGCATAGATGAAAGAAACATACAGCAAATAGAAATCCTAAAAACTGAGCTTTATGATATTAGAAATCATAAAATGAAAGGACACATGATTCGATCTAAAGCACAATATATTGACCAAGGGGAAAAGCCTACAAAATACTTCTGTGGCTTAGAAAAACACAATTATGTCTCAAAAATAATAAGCAAGATTATAAAAGATGATGAAACAGTTATATCAGAACAGTCAGAAATCTTGAATGAAACAGAACTATTTTATAAAAGATTATATGAGAATAAAGATGATTTATTAGAAAATATCAATTTAGAAGACTATATGAAAAATACAAAAATAACTAAACTCTCAAACGAAGAATCACTCGACCTTGATGGACCATTAACCTTTAAAGAAATATCAGACTCGTTATATAATATGAAGCATGGCAAAAGTCCAGGAATAAGTGGTTTCTCAGCAGAGTTTTTCAAGGTATTCTGGAGGCAAATAGGCATATTTGTACTTAGATCATTAAATTTTGGATACAAAAATGGAGAACTTTCTATATGCCAACGCCAGGGTATCATAACTTGTATTCCAAAAGAAAATAAACCTAAACAATATCTTAAAAATTGGAGACCCCTAACACTACTGGATTCTGTGTATAAAATAGCCTCTGGAGCAATAGCCAACAGACTAAAAGGCATACTTGATAAAATAATTGACAAGGACCAAACTGGTTTTGTAAAAGGAAGATACATAGGTGAAAACACTAGACTAATCTATGACTTAATGGATTACACTGAACAAAACAATATTCCAGGTTTATTGTTATTAATAGATTTTGAAAAAGCCTTCGATTCACTGTCATGGTCTTTTATTATTAAAGCTATGAAATATCTTAATTTTGGTGAATCACTGATACACTGGATAGAAACATTTTATAAGAATATTACATCCGCAGTTATACAATGTGGATATTTGTCAACATTTTTTTATATTGGACGTGGATGCCGTCAGGGAGATCCTCTATCACCATATCTTTTTATAATATGTGCAGAATTGCTTTCTGCTGTTATTAGGCAAAATAAAAAAATAAAAGGCATTTATGTAAAAGATACAGAATTTAAAGTCTCACAATTCGCTGATGATACTTCGATATTTCTAGATGGATCAAATGATTCACTTTACAATACTCTATATGAATTAGAAAGATTCGCTAAAATATCAGGCCTAAAGATAAATTTTGATAAAACTCAAGTAGTTTGGATTGGCTCCAAAAAATACAGTACAGAAACAATTAAAACAAAATGGAAACTGTCATGGGGATGTCAAAGATTCAAAATACTGGGTATAAACTTCAACGTAGACCTAGATAAAATGGAGATGGATAACTATAAGGCAAAACTACAACAACTTGAGAACATCGTAAAACAATGGGAAAAACGGTCGCTTACACCACTTGGGAAAATAACAATAATAAAGACATATATGATTTCTGTCTTTAACAACTTATTTTTAATGCTACCAAATCCAAATCAAAGTATTATTGAACAAATTAACAAAATAATGTACAGTTTTTTATGGAATAAGAAGACAAGTAAAATAAAAGCGTCTACTGTGCAAAAAGAATACTATGAGGGTGGACTGAAAATGATAAATTTAAATGCTTTTATACAAGCTTTAAAATCCACATGGATACGAAGACTATTAATTACAAGTAACAAATGGCAGGTCTTCATAAAAGCACAAGTAGATGTTGAAAAATTAACAAACTGTAATATGATGTTTATAGAAAAAACAATTAAGACCTTAGAAAATAAGTTTTGGAAAGATGTTTTGCAATCACTGATAAACATAAACAAGAAATCGGCAGATAAGGAAGTAGACATATTAAAAAGCCCAATATTTTATAATAATAACATAAAGATAGGAGGAACACATGTTTTTTTCAGTTTGTGGTATAACAAAGGTATTAAATACATTAACGATTTAATAAATGAGAAGGGTGAATTTTTAACTGCAACAGAGTTCTCAGCAAAAACAGGATTAAAAACTAACTTTTTACAATACAGTGGTTTGATAAGAGCAGTAAAAACCTACTTAAAACACATGAAAATTGAAATTACCCATAAGGAGCAATGCCCTTTTATCCCATCCCACATTTCTATTCTGTTACAACATCAGAAGGGAAGTAAAGATATGTACAATACCCTAAATAAAAGTGATGATACACCTACAGGACAATGTACATGGAATAAAATTTTTAATATAACAAAAGAAGAATGGAGATGTATATACATGTTTCCATTTCATGTTACTAAATATCCGGCACTTCAGTGGTATCAGATTAGTATTAACCACAACATTTTAGTTACTAATAAATTGTTAAACCAAATGAAAATAAGAAATGATGCACTCTGCACTCTTTGCAAGACGGATAATGAAACAATTGTACATTTACTATGGAACTGTTGTAAAACACAACAGTTTATTAATGATATAACCCAGTGGTTAAATTTGTATAATATACATTGTGACCTTACCAAGGAGTATTTTATTTTTGGGTTGCAAAGGGGGCATAGTATGGACAAAATATTGCATTTTATCCTTTTATATGCAAAATACTATATTTATCTGGCTAGATGCAAAAATCACCAGTTGTATATTAGAGTATTTCAAATGAAACTCCAAGTTATGTACAAAGTACATAGACAGATTGCACTAACAAACCAAGAGGAAGAAACATTCTTGATAGATTGGAGCCCATACTTAGCACTAATTAATAATACTATATAATTATACTATATTTTATGAATAAAAAATAATACAACAAAATAGAATGTGAAAATAACAAAAAAGCATCACTTTAAGACCACTTTTGAACAGTCCCAAATGTGGTCTTAATATAGGGGTTTTGCTGTGTATATATATATGTATATCTGAATATGTATATGGCTGTCAGGCTTGTAAATTGAAATCTGTAAACCGATATATTTTATACACTAATTACAGAAAATAATTATAAACTGATAGTACATCCCTGCCTCTTCCATTCATCATTTTTTACTTATAAAACAATAGTATTTTCATAGATATGCTCAAGATAGCATAAATGACCAGTGTTAAAAAATGAATGAGAGAAGAGGTTTGGATGTAATGATTAGATTTTATGAATGCATCTTCTCATCATAATTTGATAATCAAGCCATAGGGGTCCCAAGCTTTTGAACAGATATGCATTAGAAAACAGTACAGATCCAGATTGGACTGAAAAAGTGGTCTGACCACAGACTGAAATAGTTGTCTTTACTTGAGGAAACTACAGCAAATTTTAAGTGTCCAAAATCTTGGGACTTTTGTGGTTTTGACAGTATGATAGTAAGAGCGAAAAGTGTACTACCACCCAATGCATAACTATAATTATCCATGCCTTGACAGACTCCAGAATGTCAGGGTCAGAATGAGAGGGTAGTTCACATGAGGACTGAAAGAGGAAAGAAAGAAACTACTGGAGAACTTCTTTCAGATATGACCCTGGTCTGAAAGAGGAATTGTATATCGGGTCAAGAAAAAAGGAATAAAAATTTACAGATTTCAAAAAAAAAAAAAAAAAAAAAAGATTAAAAAAAAAAAAAAAAAAAATACTTTTAGTGGAGTTGCCTCCCCTGAAGGTGTATCCATTCCCCTTATTAACATATTCAAAGGTCTTGAAGGACCATTTAGGTACCATACTTTCTATTTGTTTTCAGTCAGGCCTGATCAAACAGTAGAGACCCAGATGAGATGCTGCAGTACATGGCATCTCAGGGTCTACACCATTTGCCATTCTATTTCCACTTTTGGCACTCCTTCCTAGATTGCGTAACAAATCTGTTAAAATTTGAGGAGAATTACAGCAAGTCCTCAAGGTGTTCGAATTTTTTGGATTTTTACGGTAAATATCATACATGCAGATTTGATGCATGTCTTCACAGAAACAAAATGCTGTGTGTACTTGCAACTGTTGCCTCATGGAGGTAATTGAAGCAAGTACCCACAGCATTTTTTAACAGAGAACCAAGAAAAATTATCAACAAATTAGGTCAAATAAAAAAAATATATTCAAAAATATATAAAAAACTTATGTCCAGTTGTGAGGGATTGTTTTTATGCCCCCGTAGGAGGACATATAGTTTTGGCACTGTCCGTTTGTGGGTTTGTAAGTCCGCACTTTTTAGCTCACCTGACCGAAGGTCATGGTGAGCTTTTGTGACAGTAAGATGTCCGGCGTCGTCGTGCGTCGTCCGTCGTCCGTCGTCCGTCGTGCGTCGTCCGTGCGTAAACTTTTTCTTGTGAACACACTAGAGGCCACAGTTTTGGTCCAATTATCATCAAACTTGCTCAGAATGATAATCATGACAATATCTCGGTCAAGTTCGAATTTGGGTCATGTCGGGTAAAAAAGTAGGTCAGTAGGTCAAATCATAGAAAAACCTTGTGAACACTCGAGAGGCCACAATTTTGGTCCAATCATCATCAAACTTGCTCAGAATGATCATTGTGACAATATTTTAGTGAAGTTTGAATATGGATCATGTCGGCTTAAAAAGTAGGTCAGCGGGTCAAATCATAGAAAAACCTTGTGAACACCCTAGAGGCCACAATTTTGGTCCAATCATAATCAAACTTGCTCAGAATGATCATCATGACAATATCTTGGTCAAGTTCGAATATGGGTCATGTCCGGTCAAAAAGTAGGTCAGTAGGTCAAATCATAGAAAAACCTTGTGAACACTCTGAAGGCCACTGTTTTGGTCCAATTATCATGAAACTTGCTCAGAATGACCATTGTGACAATATTTCAGTCCAGTTCGAATATGGGTCATATCGGGTTAAAAAGTAGGTCAGCGGGTCAAATCATATAAAAACCTTGTGAACACCCTAGGGGCCACAATTTTGGTCCAATCTTAATCAAACTTGCTCAGAATGATCATCATGACAATATCTCGGTCAAGTTTGAATATGGGTCAAATGGTTCCGGTCCGTTGCACATCTAGGTCACAGGAGCCAAAAACAGATTTTTTTCACCAAAAACTTAAAAAATCTTCTTCTCTGAAACCACAAGGCCCAGGTCTTTGTTATTTGGTATGAAGCTTCATCTAGTGGACCCCTACCAAGATTGTTCAAATTATAGTGCTGGGGCCAAAAATGCCCCCGCACGGGGGCCCTTTGGTTTTACATAGGCTTATATAGGGAAAATCTTTAAAAATCTTCTTCTCTGAAACCACAAGGCCCAGGACTTTGATATTTGGTATGAAGCTTCATCTAGTGGACCCCTACCAAGATTGTTCAAATTTGAGTGCTGGGACGAAAAATGCCCCCGCCACGGGGCCCTTTGGTTTTACATTGGCTTATATAGGGAAAATCTTTAAAAATCTTCTTCTCTGAAACCACAAGGCCCAGGTCTTTGATATTTGGTATGAAGCTTCATCTAGTGGACCCCTACCAAGATTGTTCAAATTATAGTGCTGGGGCCAAAAATGCCCCCGCCCCAGGGCCCTTTGGTTTTACATAGGCTTATATAGGGAAAATCTTCAAAAATCTTCTACTCTGAAACCACAAGGCCCAGGACTTTGATATTTGGTATGAAGCTTCATCTAGTGGACCCCTACCAAGATTGTTCAAATTATAGTGCTGGGACAAAAAATGCCCCCGCCACGGGGCCCTTTGGTTTTACATTGGCTTATATAGGGAAAATCTTTAAAAATCTTCTTCTCTGAAACCACAAGGCCCAGGTCTTTGATATTTGGTATGAAGCTTCATCTAGTTGACCCCTACCAAGATTGTTCAAATTACAGTGCTGGGGCCAAAAATGCCCCCGCCCCGGGGCCCTTTGGTTTTACATAGGCTTATATAGGGAAAATCTTAAAAAATCTTCTTCTCTGAAACCACAAGGCCCAGGTCTTTGATATTTGGTATGAAGCTTCATCTAGTGGACCCCTACCAAGATTGTTCAAATTTTAGTGCTGGGACAAAAAATGCCCCCGCCACGGGGCCCTTTGGTTTTACATGGGCTTATATAGGGAAAATCTTTAAAAATTTTCTTTTCTGAAACCACAAGGCCCAGGACTTTGATATTTGGTATGAAGCTTCATCTAGTGGACCCCTACCAAGATTGTTCAAATTTTAGTGCTGGGACAAAAATGCCCCCGCCACGGGGCCCTTTGCTTTTACATTGGCTTATATAGGGAAAATTTTTAAAAATCTTCTTCTCTGAAACCACAAGGCCCAGGTCTTATATATTTGGTATGAAGCTTCATCTAGTGGACCCCTACCAAGATTGTTCAAATTATAGTGCTGGGGCCAAAAATGCCCCCGCCACGGGGCCCTTTGGTTTTACATAGGCTTATATAGGGAAAATCTTTAAAAATTTTCTTCTCTAAAACCACAAGGCCCAGGACTTTGATATTTGGTATGAAGCTTCATCTAGTGGACCCCTACCAAGATTGTTCCAATTTTAGTGCTGGGGCCAAAAATGCCCCTGCCCCGGGGCCCTTTGGTTTTACATAGGCTTATATAGGGAAAATCTTTAAAAATCTTCTTCTCTGAAACCACAAGGCCCAGGACTTTGATATTTGGTATGAAGCTTCGTCTAGTGGACCCCTACCAAGATTGTTCAAATTATAGTGCTGGGACAAAAAATCCCCCCCTGCCACGGGGCCCTTTGGTTTTACATAGGCTTATATAGGGAAAATCTTTAAAAATCTTCTTCTCTGAAACCACAAGGCCCAGAACTTTGATATTTGGTATGAAGCTTCATCTAGTGGACCCCTACCAAGATTGTTCAAACTATAGTGCTGGGGCAAAAAATGCCCCTGTCCCGGGGCCCTTTGATTTTACATAGGCTTATATAGGCAAAATCTTTAAAAATCTTCTTCTCTGAAACCGCTAGGCCCAGGTCTTTGATATTTGATGTGTAGCTTCATCTAGTGGACCTTTGACAAGATTGTTCAAATTTTAGCCTTTGTTGATGTTTGGTATGAAGCTTCACCTTTAAGACCTCCCTCAACATTATGTACATTAAAGCCCTGGGGCCAATAATGGCCCTCTCTGGGGCCCACTTGTTACACTATGGATCAGGTGAGCGATCCAGGGCCATCATGGCCCTCTTGTTTTGAGATGCAAACTTCTTCTACATTTCTTCAACTATTGAGCTGAAACTTTGCACATGCATTCCTTGTGAGGTGAAGGGATGCCTAACACAATTTTCACCTTGGTCCTATCATTTTTGAAGGAGTTACGGCCCTTTATTTTCTAAAAAATGTGCTAAAAACCTTGTGATGCGAACAACTTCAACATTTCTGCACTGATTCACCTGAAACTTTGCACATGCATTCCTTGTGAGGTGAAGGGGTGCCTAAAACAAATTTTCACGTTGATCCTATCATCTGCAAAGGAGTTACGGCTCTTTATTTTCTGAAAAACGCATTCTTAAACCTTGTGATGCGAACTACTTCCACATTTCTTCGACAATTTTGTTAAATTTTTGCATATGCATTTGCAATGATATGTAGATGTGCCTAACACAACATTCATTCTGCTCGGATGAGCGTTTTGGAGTTATGGCCTTTGATTTTCTCAAAAATGCGCTAAAAAATCTGGTGACGCAAACTACCTCCACATTTCTTCACCGATTGAGCTGAAACTTTGCACATGCATTCCTTGTAAGGTGAAGGGGTGCCTAACACAATTTTCAAGTTGATTCGTTCACCTGCGATGAAGTTACAGCACTTGATTTTCTGAAAAACGCGTTTGAAAACCTTGTGACGCGAACTACTTCCACATTTCTTCACCGATTGTTAGGGAGGTTAAACCTCAATTCAAACAAAACAAAACAACCTTAGGGATAAGCAAAAACACTTGACATGATGGATGGATGTGGCGTCTGTCCGTCCGTAGACGCAACTTTGTGATGGCCATAACTCCTATACACTTTGAGATTCATTGATGGTTCTTGGCACAATTGTTCCCAAAGCTGAGACGGCGTGTCATGCGCAAGAACCAGAACTCTGGATGCCATACTTTTTGAGTTATCTCCCCTTTTAATAAAATAGAATGACTACTTTGTGATTGCCCTAACTCCAATACCCTTTGAGATATGTTGATGGTACCTGGCACAGTTGTTTACAAGGCTGAGACAGCGTGTCATGCACAAGAACTACAACTCTGGTTGTCATTGTTTTTGAGCTATCTCCCCTTCCAATAAAATAGAGTAACTACCGTGTGATGGCCATAACTCCAATACCCTTTAAGATATATTGATGATACCTGGCACAGTTGTTCACAAGGCCGAGACGGTGTGTCATGCACAAGAACCACAACTCTGGGTGCCATGGGTTTTAAGTTATCCACCTTCCAATAATATAGAATCATTGCCTTGTGATGGCCACATCTCCAATACTCTTTGAAATATATTGATGGTACTTGGTACAGTTGTACATGAGGTTATGCAGGTTTGTCACGTTCAAGAACCAAGACTCTGGGTGACCTGGTTTTTTAATTATCTCCCTTGACAATATAACCTTGTGATGGCCATAACTCAAAAACCTTACAGATCCCCACCCCAAAACCATATATATTATTGTTCCTTATGATAAGACACATGCATTGACACCAACCTGGGGGCCCCCCGGATGCGCGGGGGCCTTGCCCCACCCCTCCACTTCATAAAAGGCCCAATATCTCGGAAACCTTACAGATCCCCACCCATAAACCATATATATTCTTGTTCCTTATGATAATAAGGATGATGATTCAGTTACACTAACCTTGGGGCACCAGGGCGAAGCCCCATCCCCTCCACTACATAAAAGGCCATATATTTCATAAACCTTTTAGACCCCCACCCCTTAACCATATATATTCTTGTTCTTTATGTTAAGATGCATTCATTGACACCAACCTATGGGCCCCCGGGATGGGCCGGGGCCTTTCACCACCCCCTCCCCCTTTTATGAAAAAAGGCCCAATATCTCGGAAACCTTACAGATCCCCACCCCTAAACCATATGTATTATTGTTCCTCATGATAAGACACATTCAATGACACCAACCTGGGGGCCCCCTGGGATGGGTCAGGGCCCTGCCCCACCCCTTCCACTTCATAAAAGGCCATATATCTCAGAAACCATTCAGATCCCCACCCCAAAACCATATATATTCTTGTTTCTTATGATAAGACGCATTCAGTGACAACAACCTGGGGGTCCCCTGGGAAGTTCTCGGGCCAAGCCCCACCCCCTCCACTTCAAAAAAGGCCCAATTTCTCAGAAACCGTTCAGATCCCCACCCCTAAAACCTTCGCTGCTCGCATAGGCGATAAGTACCAAAATCGCTTGACGGGGCCCATGTGTTCTTTGTTTTGTTTGTTTGCATTGGAGTATAACGGCCCAGTCAACACAATTTAGGTCATTTTTGAGCCGGTCAGTTTACCTATCCACACTTTTCCTGGGCAGGCTTATACATAAGCGGTTAACCAGTATAGTGCAAATTCTTTTGCCAGAAACTGACAGCTGCCCTTCTTGAATCATTGGAAGGGAGAGAATGACCGTAGAAAAGATTCCATGATCAATCTCCACAAAAGAATGTTGCCGACCCCGGCAGGAATTGAACCCGCATCCTCCTGATCACCAGTCAGACGCGCATCTAACTGAGCTACCGAGGCCGGTGCTTTATATTTGTTCTATTTTAGACTATTGATAGTGTACAATTTGACAAGTTTGTCATAAATTTTGTAAATTATTATGGAATATCTTGTTCTTGTATAGAGAATATGGGAATATTGTTAAGTGTATGTCAATAGCAGCGTTGTACTGATTTGTCAGTATCAGGGCTCAAGAAAATGTTGGTTTTCCGGTTCTGGACCGAATTTACCTTCCATAAACCGATTTTGACTTCAGAAGAAGATTAAAAAATCGGTCCACAATTCTATAATATTTTTAAAAAATCGGTTCGAAAATTTCGCTAAATCATGTTGTAATAACAAGCTGACCGTTTGCCACTGATAATCCAAGCATGTACACAAAATACGCCTACAGCACAAGGTGTTAGACCGGTTCATTATCTAACTAGGTGAAAAATGGACAAGTCCACGTCAGGTTCTTTGATCTTATCGCAGCGAAATTTGACACAGGGGTCAAAATTATTAAACCGTGAACACTGGCCTCAGGCGTTATCGGCAAGCTGGCAAGGTGAAAAAATTAGGTCAATCAATGCAGGACATACTCTAGTTTGTTTACACAAGTCATAAATTTATGGTTCACTGTAGAACCGGTATTTGAATATAAATGTTTTTTTTTTTTGTTCTTTTTTTTTCACAGGCCGCAATTTTCAATACACACCTGTCATGTCTGAACATTGAGTGTTATGCCTTCGACGGAAAATGCCTTATTTCACCCATTCTAAACGATATTTGTATTTAAGAAATGCACTCCTTTGAAACCAAAAACATAAACCACGTGTGTATTACGCCCTTGAATGAATTAAAATGAAAACGCATGATGTGATTTGCCGATCACGTGGCTTCAATATCGGTCATCATTTGTAGACAAAGCGATTTGTTTCAGGCTTGTGTAATCGTGAAATATGTATTTATATTCTTTAAAACTCAGTTCGGCCATGTAAGATTTTCAATGACTCTCGTTAGGTCATGTTTTGGTTCAAGATAAAATAAATGTTTTTAGATTTTTAAACCCGTTCAAAGCGATTTTTTTTTAGAAATACGCTTTATTAAAACCAATGACATAAAACAGGTGTGTGTGTTATGACCTTGACTGCATTAATGTGTATTGTGTAAACGGAAACCGTATGACGTCATTTTCCGACCACGTGGCTGCAAAATTGGTCGCCATTTGTAAACAAAGCAATTTGGGCAAAATAAAATGCATGAAATAAGAGAAATATTTTAAAGGTTTATATAGTGACCATCGAACTGGTCTTTGACTGCCCCACATCAGTTGTTTCCCTTTAGCGGTCTTCAGGTTCTGAGTGACCCGGATATTGTGAAAATGAAAGTAGATGAAATCTGAACATTGTGAGCAATAATTGCTGTTTATAATCGAGATACTGGTGCTCATATCCGTTGACAAGTGTAAGAGCAACACTGGTATGTCATTTGTGACGCTAATAACACATTTGAAATAGCAAATCACCAAGGACGTTTACGGAAATTACCGAAACTTATCGGCAATTTCCGTAATTGTTGGCGAAATCTGGCTGGACCGATTTGGATTCTTCAGTTTCTCGAGCCCTGGTCAGTATATATAAACATATATATCTGTTTATTAAACAGAAGAATTGAAATTTCTTTTTTTTGTATATAGTCCTACAGAGGACCTTTGTCATAACGACATTATTTTGTTCTTTTGCACTCAACCGTTATGAAGAAATTGCCACTGTAAAGAATTTTCATAAGGAGTATAATTATTGATAAAGTGTCTTTTCCCCTGAATTACATGCCAAGGCGATTCTGACAAATATCCACGGCATTTGTTTTTAAGTAACAAATTCATTATTCTTGCTTTGTTTCTTTGTGTTGAGGTTTTACATCCCGATCAACACTATTTAGGTCATTTTTTGTGACTGGAGATGAAATGACATCTCAAGCCCTACTGCCCAAAGAAACTGCGAAGTTTAAGGAGCGGTCCAACTCCAATCACTTTTCCTGGGCAGGCTTGGACCTAAGCAGTTTACTAGTAGTCAAGTTTGCTCTGCGCAGTAGCACCATGCAGCCCAATCTATTTCTCCGATCCCCGATGGGCTGGGACCACTCATTATTCTGGAATATCTTCATTAAACCGTTGTATGTAGGAAACCCCTAAAGGTGCACCTTGGCAAACAGTGCTGGCCCAGATCAAACGCCGCAGAATGCGGCGTCTAATCAGGGCCTGTACTATTTGCTAACAGAATTTTCTTTCAAAAATAGAATAAAAACGAAAAAATAGGCCTGACACCCCCTATATGACAAATGGACTTGTCCAACATATAGCAATGGAAGATTCCATTAGCATACAATGAGTTAACCCCCAAATTCTTGAGCTTAGGATTCGTTTCAATGATACTGTCATTGTAACAAATATTGTCATCGTAACGAGTGATGTCTTTATATCAAATGTTGGTATAAAGAGGGTTATCCTGAGGGTTATGAGCTTTGTCCTGAAACAATCCTGATTTTGCCATTTGTGAAAGAAGTAAGGATTATGATAGGTACTAAAAGGCCTTTTTCCCATTATTTCTCCTAGAAACAAATGTTATAGACATTCGTTAGAATCGCCTCAGTGAGGTGAGTCTCACAAATATCTATAACATTTGTTTCTTTGAGTATTAGGTTACAAGACCCTTTCATGACTATGAACTCGATTTGTGCATTTCCAACCCGAGGGGAGCCCACGACGCTGGGAACAGAGGCTAAGCCTTCAGCTAAGTAGTCCGTCCTTTCAAATTGCCGTTATAATGAGTTTTGCCGTTACAACGAATGTCGGTATAAAGCGGGTTGACTGTATAGGATGCTCTGATGCAGTCTGATCAGCAACATGATGTTCAGTGTATGGACAGTCCAGTATCTCTACATTCCATATACAGTGAATCTTTGATTACTCGAATACTGATGGCTCATTTACTATTGTTGTTTCAAACTCAATCTTGAGTCCCTAGAAAAATGCAGAAATTAATATATTTAGGTTATCTTTTAAGTTTATGTTGTGTGTACTCGATGAGGCGATTCTAATGAGTACACACGACATACCTTTATTTGAAAGAAAATAGAAAAGATATCTCTATACTGGACCTGGTGGTATGAATAACCCTCAGAGGCTATAACTACATGTATCTCTGTCTCAAACAAATTTTCATAGTCCCAAAGGAGTTTGAGCCATTGAAGTTTGACTTTATATTGAACAAAAGTTAAAGCGCTACACCTGAATTGTTTGTTATGTATCTACAAATCACCCCCGCCCGTCTGGGCTTGAAGAAATAGATTGGGCTGAATGATACTTCCACGCAGAGCTGAAGCCGGCCGCACATGGGTACTGGTAAACGGCTTAGGGGTCTGAGCCTGCCCAGGCAAAGTGATGCCAGTCGGACCGTCTCTACATATTAACCCTTTTGGTTTGTTTGGGTGGCAGGGATTGAGATGTCATCTCAACGTCGGGTAAAAGTCCCACAAAATTGGAAACAATGTCTCCAAAATGACCTTTGTAGTGTTAATGGGGATGTAAAACCTCAATTCAAACAATCAAAACAAAGCAAGACTGGAAATCAGAGTACCGTATGGTGTATCTTAAAGCTTGAAGACTGTTTTGCCTAACAGGTGTTTAACCCATTTTGTACCGGAAACCCCAAAATGGGTACCCTGGCAAACAGTGCAGGCCCAGATCAGATGCCGCAGAACCCGGCGTCTGAACGGGGCCTACACAGTTTGCAAAAAATTCAGCCATTTTCCAAATGAATTTTGTAGAAAACACAACCTGACGCCCATAAATTTGGGAATGGAACCCTGCTTTATATATGGCTGAAGATTCCATTTGGTACAAAAAGGGTTTATGCTGTAAGCAAAAGAGTTTCAAAGTGACAGGGGTCCAGTTCAGCTGTACAATGTGAGCACAAATCTGGCTCAATTTAGTTCATCAGAAATACAAAAGGAAGAATCTTGTCCCAGCTCTTCTGCCCGGAATGGTTGTCTGGACATTGGACAATAAAAAATGTAAAGGTTTCATCACAATGGTTATTTATTGTTTAAAAAATTTTTAATTCAAAAAGCGGACATGTCATCAAATTGCATCCTCTAAATATTAGAGACAACACGGGGAATAATGTACAGATAGGCCTCAATTATTCTGCAAAATGATCATTCTGACCAAATTTGATGATGATTGGACCAAAACTGTGGCCTCTAGAGAACTCACAAGAATGACAATCATTTTCCAATTGTAAAATAGTAGTGAAGGCAGTCTGTACAATACAATCAATACAGTTAACCCACATCTCCGATCAGAGACACCAATGGAAAGAAAAACAAACATGAAACAACTAGACCCTAATGGAAACACCACTAGCAGAAAGCCAAAAGGACAGTTACTTTCCCACAAAATGGCCAATTGGCTGTCCAAAGTAAAATAATATAAGCGATACAGACAAGCCATATCAAAAATAAACCACAACAGTTTTGTTTGTTTTTTTTGATTTGAGGTTTAACGTCCCAGTCAACACTGTAAAGGTCACTTTGGAGACGTTGCTTCCAATTTTGTGGGAGTAAATGTAAGTCTGGGACTTTGTGGTTGACATAGCAACCAAAGTTTTTATTTGATTTTGATAAAAAGCTTATGTCATCGATCCCATGCTATTGGCATGCTACAGATGAGAAATTACCCAGATCAGCCTGCAGTGATAACTGGTCAATGGTGGCAATGGACGACGGATGGAGACCCATACTATAAGCTCCCCGGAGCATTCGTCCCAGGTGAGCTAAAAATTTTAAACTGTGAATTGTGATCTACTTTATCATAACTTTTGAACCGTTTGAGACAGAGCTTTCATATTTTGCATGTAGGTTCCTTAAGACAAAAAGAATATTACACGTTTTTTGCTTGCCTTACGAAAGTAAGGGGGAGCTAATGCTATACCCCCAGCGTCTGGCATCCACATCCGCGTTGTTGGCGTCCGCATTTACTTAAAAGTTTACCTGCAAGCTCTTATTTTTGATATTTTACAAATTTATTTTCAAGTAAAATTAACAATAGGTAAAAATCAATATTTCACATATTCTTTTTTACTCCATTTCCCAGGTTTTGGGGCTTAAATTGGACTTTTTGAGAAGTAATAATTTTTCCTCTGTATTACCTCCCTTATTTCCCTTTCTTAAAGTTTACCTGCAAGCTGCGTGAGTTCAAATCCCGGGGGAGGATTGTTTTTTATTTTATTTTTTTTTTTAAAACCCAGCAAGTTCGACTTTCAGGGTCAATGTCAAGGTCACTGACTATTTTTAGAAAAACTTTGTCACCACTCTAGCACCTTCATTTATTGATGGATTTTAATATAACTTCACACAAATGTTGCGTATGATCATATCTTGAGTAAGTTTGACTTTCAGGGTCTGGGGCACAAGGACAAGGTCACTGTGGCTATTTTTTTTTTTAAATTTTTTGTCATCACTGTAGCCCCTACATTAATTTTATTGATGGATTTTAAGATAACTTCACACAAATGTTAGGTATGATGATATCTCGCCCAAGTTCAACTTCCAGGGTCTGAGGCACAAGGTCAAAGTCACTGTGACTGTTTTTAGAAAAACTTTGTCATCGCTCTAGTGCCTACATTTCTTGATGGATTTTAATATGCCTTCACACAAATGTTGGGTTTGATCATATCTCGAGCGAGTTTGACTTTCAGTGTCTGGGGCTGCAATATTGGATTTTTTTTTTTTTTTTTTCAAATAAAAAAAAAATAAAATAAAAATTTCTTCTTCAGTGGTTCTAAAGTCTCTTTTAATTGCTGCAGTCTGTTGAGCTGTTTTACAGAAGAAAAATTCTATTTTAGATATCTTTAATTGCCCTCGACCAACTTAGGCCCCAAAGGCAAGCTATGTTGTCTTCTGAAAACTATGTCACTATGTACCTGGTGAGCTAAAATTATACCCCTGTAAACATCAGTATTTATTACATGGACTTGTTAACACATGCAGTTCATTTGAAATTTCTAACTCGGTCTCCACCCTATTGTAGATTCTACACTGCTCAAAACAAAGGAGAAATACATATTTACTCATAGCATAAAGATTTTGGTTAATGATGACGAAACAATGATTCAGAGAGATGAATAACTTTATCTGCAACATGTTAATGGCAAACATTGGCAACCAGTTCACAAGTCACGGCCTGTAACCTGTTAAGGAAGAAATTACATAATGTTTGAGAAATTGCCATCTTTACGTCAGATTATTTCAAATGTCATAGACGTGCAAATCAGTCACTTTTTCCAGTCAGTAATGTTATGACCACCTCGAGCAGCAGAACACTCCTGGCACCGCCGAGGCATGCTATGAACCAAATTTTGAACAGTTTGTAAAGCTAGTGTTTCCCACTCATGTCTAAGGATGTTTGTGAGCTCTTGAATAGTCATTGGTGGATGATCTCCCTGTGAGATATGTCTGTTAAGAATGTCCCACATATCTTCTATTGGGTTTAAGTCAGGAGAACATGCCGGCCAGTCCATCACTTCAATAGTCTCATGATTAAGGTAATCCATGCACACTCTAGCAGTATGGGGGCGCAGATTATCCTGCATCAGAATGAAATTGTCACCAATTGCCCCAGTGAAAGGCCTCACAATAGGATCTAGAATTTCATCTCTATACCTTAATGCAGTCAATGTACCTCTGTTTATCACATACAAGTCTGTTCGGCCTTCATAAGAAATTCCATCCCATACCATAACTATTCCCGCTCCATATCTGTCTGTTTCCACAATGTTGCAGTCCTGGTATCATTCTCTGGGTCGTCTACAGACTCGGAACACATCAATCACACGCACTCCGGTGAAATCTGCTTTCATCCAAGAACAGATCTGTACGCCAGTCTTGCAATCGCCAGTTCTGATGTTCTTGGGCAAACTCATATCGCCGTGCACGATGTTGCCTGGTGAGAATAGGCCCCCTTGCCGGACGTCTAGCCCTCAGATCACCTTCATGTAATTGGTTACGTATTGTTTGATCGGATATCATGTGACCATTTGCATGCTGGAAATTGATTTGTAGCCTTCTAGCCGTGTACTGCTGATTTCGTAGTGCTAGATTCCGAACTTTGTGACGTCATGCAGGGGGAAGGCCTTGCCCTTCTCGTCTGGTAAACTCATCCGTCTCCTGGTAGCGTCTCCATAGCCTGGCAACAACACGTCTCAATACATCAAAGCGTTCAGCAATGATCCTTTGGGTGTACCCACTTTCAAGCAGACAGCTTGAGCAACCTCAACTTCTTCCAAGAACTACCTAACACCATATGAAGTCACTATGAAGCCCCAAAAATGCATAACCGAAGGATTGACCGGTTTCTGGCCCAAACTCAAATTTTGAACAAATCGCCCCATACCGAATTGCAGCCGTTTTATAGGGGTATCCATGCTGTAGCTCACATTCTTGCTTTGCATGTGAACCTTGCTTCTTGACGTTTGCATGAACATTGTTAAAAGATGTCACTTTAAAATAGTGCATTTTAATCCTCGATTTTGAAAATTTCCAAGCGGTTATACAGGTTTAAAAGTTTGCTCCTTCAATTGTTTTGAGCAGTGTATTTACCCAAATATGCTTTGCATCCTAAGAAATGGTGAAGACCCAGATCACATGGCTTCTGATCAATGTCTCCACTGTCTGCTTAACTCTTATCTTGCTGTTCACGACAACCCCTATCTTTGCAAACAGTGTAGATCCAGATCAGATGGCTTCTGAAGAAGCCATCTGATCAGGATCTATACTGTTTGACATTCAGTTTATGAATTTGTAGGAATAAATAACATCAAGCAATCTGATTGGTTCCAAGTCAGAGATGGGTATGGCTAAAAATGAATATTCAGCAAGAGAAGGGTTAATGTAATGGGCCCAGTTGCTCAAAACTAACAATGTTTATTAACATTGTTAGTTAACCTAATGTTACAACTTTGATCATTTAATTTGGTAAATATGCTAATATTTTTGCTGAACATATGAGCAGCTGCACTCATTGTTTCAGCAAAAATAATTAGTAATTGGACTTGCTAGAACAGCTAACTTCACAATTTCACCACAAGCGAGCTTGTTAAGCTAACAATGCTTTGTACAACTGGCCCCAGATATCTTTAGCTCACCTGAGCATGAAGTGCTCAAGGTGAGGTATTGTGATCACCCTGTGTCTGTCGTACATCCATCGTACGTTGTCAACATTTACCTTGTGCAAACTCTACAGGCCACAGTTTTAATGTAATCTTTATGAAACTACCAGAATGTTTGTCACGATGATATCTCGGTCACGTTTGAATGGGTCATGTCGGATCAAAACCTGTGTGCACCATAGAGGCCATAGTTTTGCTTCAATCTTCATGAAACTTCACCAGAATGTTTGACTTGATATCTCAGTCAAGTTCGAATATGGGTCATGTCGGATCAAAAACTAGGTCACTAGGTCAAATTTCGTTTAAACTTTGTGTGCATTTTAGAAGCAACTGTTTTGCTTTAATCTTCATGAAAATTCACCTGAATGTTTGACTTGATGATATCTTGTTCAAGTTTGAAAATGGGTTATGTCGGATTAAAAACTAAGTCAGTAGGTCAAATTTCGTAAAAAACATTGAATACACCCCAGAGACCACAGTTTTGCTTCAATCTTCATGAATCTTCACCTGAGGATTTGACTTGATGATGCCTCAGTCAAATTTGAATATGGGTCATCAGGGATTAAAAACTAGGTCACAAGGTTAAAGTTCGTTAAAAACTTGTGTGCACCCTAGAGACCACAGATTTGCGTCAGTCCTCATGAAACCTCAGAATGTTGACTTAATGTTATCACAATCAAGTTCGATCATATGGGTCATGTCAGATCAAAAATTAGGTCACCAGGTCAGGTTTCATTGAACCTTGTGTGCACCCTAGAGGCCACAGTTTTGCTTCAGTCTTCTAGAAACTTGACATGATGATATCTCAGTCAAGTTTAAATATGGGTCATTTCAGATCAAAAACTTGTGTGCACCCCAGACACACAATATTTCTTCAGTCTTCGTAACCCTTTTCAACAAGAGGCCCATGGGGCCACTACGCTCACCAGAGGTCATCTGGTTTATACCATGTACAGTGACCATCTTGGTTGTATGACAACAAAAGGCCATCATGCAATCAGTAAAATCCACTGTCTTGCCTTTTTTCCATACAATTGTCTATGTGACCAAATTTGACCATGACGTAAAAACAGGTCAAAGTCAACAAAAGGTCATCATTCAAGGTCATTGGCCGTTTGGTTCCTGGGAATAAGATTTTTTAAGGTTTTTACCATATATGGGCATGGCAGCCATATTGGTCATGTGACCCGTCCTTACGAACAAACTTTCATTCCCCCTTCCAAGAGAAGCTCCACATGTAATTTGGTTTCAATCAATCTAGCAGTTTGAGTAGGGAAGAAGATTAAAATACTGATTCTGAGCCATCCGGGACAAAGGTCAGCAAATGACCTTGACCTTTGGAGTTGAAAAACTTCCATTCAGCTGATTGCAAATATCATTTCTGATGCCACAGGTTACCATGCACTCAGAAAAATCCACTGTTTTGCCCTTTTTCCATACATATGTCCAAGTGACCATATTTGACGTTGACGTAAATTAGGTCTAGGTCAGTCAAAGGTCATTATTTGAACGAACTTGGTAGGGCCTGAGACACCAATGCTGCCTACCAAGTTTCAAGAACATCGGCCATTCGGTTCTTGAGAAGAAAATTTTTAAAGGTTTTTACCATATATGGGCATGACGGCCGTTTTGCTTTAATCTTCATGAAAATTCACCTGAATGTTTGACTTGATGATATCTTGTTCAAGTTTGAAAATGGGTTATGTCGGATTAAAAACTCAGTCAGTAGGTCAAATTTCGTAAAAAACATTGAATACACCCCAGAGACCACAGTTTTGCTTCAATCTTCATGAATCTTCACCTGAGGATTTGACTTGATGATGCCTCAGTCAAATTTGAATATGGGTCATCAGGGATTAAAAACTAGGTCACAAGGTTAAAGTTCGTTAAAAACTTGTGTGCACCCTAGAGACCACAGATTTGCGTCAGTCCTCATGAAACCTCAGAATGTTGACTTAATGTTATCACAATCAAGTTCGATCATATGGGTAATGTCAGATCAAAAATTAGGTCACCAGGTCAGGTTTCATTGAACCTTGTGTGCACCCTAGAGGCCACAGTTTTGCTTCAGTCTTCTAGAAACTTGACATGATGATATCTCAGTCAAGTTTAAATATGGGTCATTTCAGATCAAAAACTTGTGTGCACCCCAGACACACAATATTTCTTCAGTCTTCGTAACCCTTTTCAACAAGAGGCCCATGGGGCCACTACGCTCACCAGAGGTCATCTGGTTTATACCATATACAGTGACCATCGGTCGTATGACAACAAAAGGCCATCATGCAATCAGTAAAATCCACTGTCTTGCCTTTTTTCCATACAATTGTCTATGTGACCAAATTTGACCATGACGTAAAAACAGGTCAAAGTCAACAAAAGGTCATCATTCAAGGTCATCGGCCGTTTGGTTCCTGGGAATAAGATTTTTTAAGGTTTTTACCATATATGGGCATGGCAGCCATATTGGTCATGTGACCCGTCCTTACGAACAAACTTTCATTCCCCCTTCCAAGAGAAGCTCCACATGTAATTTGGTTTCAATCAATCTAGCAGTTTGAGTAGGGAAGAAGATTAAAATACTGATTCTGAGCCATCCGGGACAAAGGTCAGCAAATGACCTTGACCTTTGGAGTTGAAAAACTTCCATTCAGCTGATTGCAAATATCATTTCTGATGCCACAGGTTACCATGCACTCAGAAAAATCCACTGTTTTGCCCTTTTTCCATACATATGTCCAAGTAACCATATTTGACGTTGACGTAAATTAGGTCAAGGTCAATCAAAGGTCATCATTTGAACGAACTTGGTAGGGCCTGAGACACCAATGCTGCATACCAAGTTACAAGAACATCGGCCATTCGGTTCTTGAGAAGGAGATTTTTAAAGGTTTTTACCATATATGGGCATGACGGCCATATTGGTCATGTGACCCAGTCCTTACAAACAAACTTTCGTTCCCCCTTCCCATAGAGGCTCCACATGTAATTTGGTTTCAATCGGCCCAGAGTTTAAGTTGAGAAATGATAAAAATACTGAATCTGAGCCTTCCCGGATGACCTTAGCCTTCAGAACTGACAAAATTCCATTCAGCTGAGTGCAAATATCATTTCTGATGCCACTAGCTACCATGCAATCAGAAAAATCAACTGAGTTGCCCTTTTTACCATACCAATGTCTAAGTGACCATATTTGACCTTGACGTAAAACAGGTCAAGGTCAACCAAAGGTCATCATTTGAACAAACTTGGTAGGGCCAGAGTCCCCGATGCTGCATACCAAGTTTCAAGAACATCGGCTGTTCGTTCTTGAGAAGATTTTTAAAGGTTTTTACCATTTATCGGCATGGCGGCCATATTGGTCATGTAACCCAGTCCTCATGAACAAACTTTCGTTCCCCCTTCCCACAGAGGCTCCACATGTAATTTGGTTTCAATTGGTCAAGTAGTTTCAGAGGAGAGGTTGTTTGAAAATGTTGACGACGACACAGACGACAGACCAATGCCTATACTATAAGCTCCTCCGGAGCCTTCAGCTCTGGTGAGCTAAAAATGTTTGATCGGATTATATCTCTACTAAGTTAGAAAGTAGGTCATGCCGGATCAAAAAAGGACAGAGGCAAACTGTGCAGACCTAGTAAAACACCCCATTATGTGGCTTATGATCAGAGTTTACACTGAATTGACAGATTACTAACAGCATTTTCTATCAAAAATAGAATAACAAGAGGGCCAAGATGGTCCTGAATCACCCACCTGATTTCAAGATGACATTTTTCTATTTTTAGCTCTGGTGACCATTTTTCTCTTAAGAGTGGAACAGTTTTAACTATTTTGGTAGGTCACCTAAGCAACATTCCCATGAAGTTTGAATGAAATTGGCCCTGGGATATAGGAGTTGTCTTTTAACCCTTTGTATGCAGGAAACCCTGGCAAACAGTATGGCCCAGATCAGACGCCACATAATGCAGCGTCTGATCAGGGCCTGCACTATTTGCAAACAGAATTTTCCATCAAAAAAAAAGACGAAACTAGAAAAAGTGTCCATAGGACACAGATGCCCCCGCCAAATACCATTCATAAACAAGAGTGCCATGATGGCCCTGGATCGCTCACCTGATCCATACAGTAACAAGTGGGCCCCGGGGAGGGCCATTATTGACCCCAGGGTTATAATGTGCATAATATTGAGGGAGGCCAAAAAAGGTGAAGCTTCATACCAAATATCAACAAAGGCTATAATTTGAACAATCTTGGCAAAGGTCTACTAGATGAAGCTACACACCAAATATCAAAAACCTGGGCCTTGCGGTTTCAGAGAAGGTTTTTTTTTTTTTTTTAAGATATTCCCTACATAAGCCTATGTAAAACCAAATGGCCCGGGGGGGGGGGGGGGGGGGGGGGGGGGGGGGGGGGGGGGCATTTGTGGCCCGAGGGCTATAATTTGAATAATCTTGGTGGAGGTCCACTAGATGAAGCTCCATACCAAATATCAAAGACATGGGCCTTGAAGTTTCAGATAAGATGATTTTTAAAGATTTCCCAATATAAGTCTATGTAAAACCAAAGGGTCTCGGGGCGGGGGCATTTTTGGCCCAAGGGCTATAACTTGAACAATCTTGATAGAGGTCCACAAGATGAAATTTCTAATCAAATATCAAAGACCGAGACCTTGTGGTTTCACAGAAGAAGATTTTTAAAGATTTTCTCTATATACGTCTATGTAAAACCAAAGGGCTCCGAGGCGGGGGCATTTCTGGTCTCAGGGCTATAATTTGATCTTGGTAGAGGTCCACTAGATGAAGCTTCATAGTGTAGATTATATTTTCTTGTCCTTTGGGATCATTGATTCCATTGTGGAATTTTGAAAATATCTGAGGGTCACTGATGAGGCCTAATTGGCCGAAACTAGCTAGTCTGGCCCAGAAAACATGCACACTCCATATTTTTCAGTTCTGTGGTGTATTCCTTGCTTCCAAAGGATAACCCTTTTATAGAACATATTTAACTTCACTACAGCTGGTGTGTGGGAATGTGTGGCGGCGGTAAAACGTCTCCCTGCCCTACATCATAATGTAGATTATATTTTCTTGTCCTTTGGGATCATTGATTCCATTGTGGAATTTTGAAAATATCTGAGGGTCACTGATGAGGCCTAATTGGCCGAAACTAGCTAGTCTGGCCCAGAAAACATGCACACTCCATATTTTTCAGTTCTGTGGTGTATTCCTTGCCTCCAAAGGATAACCCTTTTATAGAACATATTCATACCAAATATCAAAGACCTAGGCCTTGTGGTTTCAGAGAAGAAGATTTTTCAAGATTTTCCCCATATAAGTCTATGTAAAACCAAAGGGCCCCAGGGCGGGGGCATTTTTGGCCCCAGCACTATAATTTGAACAGTTTTGGTAGGGGTCCACTAGATGAAGCTTCATTCCAAATAGCAAAGACCTGGGCCTTGTGGTTTCAGAGAAGATTTTTAAAGATTTCCCCTATATAAGCCCATGTAAAACCAAAGGGCACTGGAGCGGGAGCAATTTTGGCCCCAGCACTAAAATTTGAACAACCTTGGTAGGGGTCCACTAGATGAAGCTTCATACCAAATATCAAAGACCTGGGCCTTGCGGTTTCAGAGAAGAAGATTTTTAAAGATTTTCCCTATATAATCCTATGTAAAACCAAAGGGCCCCAGCACTATAATTTGAACAAACTTGGTAGGGGTCCACTAGATGAAGCTTCATACCAAATAGCAAAGACCTGGGCCTTGTGGTTTCAGAGAAGAAGATTTTTAAAGGATTTCCCTATAGAAGCCCATATAAAACCAAAGGGCCCCGGGGCGGGGACATTTTTGGCCCCAGCACTATAATTTGAACAATCTTAGTAGGGGTCCCCTAGATGAAGCTTCATACCAAATATCAAAGACTGGGCCTTGTGGTTTCAGAGAAGAAGAAGTTTTCGGTGAAAAAAAGGTATTTTGGGCTCCTGTGACCTAGATGTGCAACGGACCGGAACCATTTGAACAACTTTGAAAGGGGACCACCTACGGATCATTCCTGTGAAGTTTGGTCAAAATCCGATCAGTGGTTTAGGAGGAGATGTCGTTTGAAGAAATTGTTTACGGACGGACGCACGGACGGTCGTTCGTACAGATGGACATTTGTTGGGTACTACAGTGTTAATTTTTCACCTACAAGTACCCAACAATCAGCGAAAATTTGCACAAGTACCCAACATGTCCCATCATATTTGTTGGCTACTTATTTGGACACTAACGGAATAAACGGCAAGTACCCAACTCATGTCTACCCAACATGTGCCCGTGGATGCGCTCGGACACATGCACGGACGGACGCACGACGGACAAAAAGTGATCCCAAAAGCTCACCTCGTCACTATGTGACGGTGAGCTAAAAATATTACAAATGTACTTCAAATAAATCATAAAATATATGCATCAAGGGCAGTTAATCCAAAAACCAAAATTGCAAGAGTTGTCTTCCTTGTTCATGACACATTGTCTCAGTGTGATGAATGCACCTGTGATGGTTCATGAATATATTCCTTACGGTCTAGGAGTTATGGCCGGGACACGGTTTACTATATGGTACTAAGTCAAGGGCAGATAACCCAAAAACCGAAAATACAAGAGTTGTCTTCCTTGTTCATGACACATCGTCTCAGTGTGATGAATGCACCTGTGAAGTTTCATGAATATATTCCATACGGTTTAGGAGTTATGGCCTGGACATGGTTTACTATATGGTTCTAAGTCAAGGGCAGATAATCCAAAAAGCAAAAATGCAAGAGTTGTCTTCCTTGTTCATGACACATCGTCACCGTGTGATGAATGCACCTGTGAAGTTTCATGAATATATTCTTAGTACCATATAGTAAACCGTGTCCGGACCATAACTCCTAAACCGTATAGAATATATTCATGAAACTTCACAGGTGCATTCATCACACTGAGATGATGTGTCATGAACAAGGAAGACAACTCTTGCATTTTTGGTTTTTGTATTATCTGCCCTTTAGTACCATATAGTAAACCGTGTCCGGGCCATAACTCCTCAACCGTATGGAATATATTCATGAAACTTCACAGGTGCATTCATCACACTGAGACAATGTGTCATGAACAAAAAAGACAACTCTTGCAGTTTTGGTTTTTGAATTATCTGCCCTTAACTTAGTACCATATAGTAAACCATGTCCGGGCCATAACTCCTAAACCGTATGGAATATATTCATAAAACTTCACAGGTGCATTCATCACACTGAGATGATTTGTCATGAACAAGGAAGACAACTCTTGCATTTTTGGTTCTTGAATTATCTACCCTTGATTTAGTTCCATATAGTAAACCGTTTCATGAATGGCATTTGGCAGGGCATCCGTGTCCCATGGACACTTTTTCTAGTTTTTTTTTCTAATTTTAGATCAATCTTGTTCATCTTAGCGAAACAATTTTAGCTATTTTGGTAGGTAGCCATTTAGACAACATTCTTGTGAAGTTTAAGCAAAATAGGCCCAAGGATGTAGGAAAACTTGGCATTTAAAGCAAATTGTTGACATTTTTCTATTTTTAGCTCTGGCAGCCATTTTGCTCACTGGAGATGACTGGTGTTAGCTATTTTGATAGAGGGTCACCTAAACAACAATCACATGAAGTCTTATTGTAATTAGCTCAGGGATCTGGAGCAGTATTTTAAAGATTTTTCTATTTTTAGTTCTGGTGGCAATCTTATTCATCGGAGCAAAACGATTTTAGCTGTTTTAGTAAAGAGCAACCTGGGCAATATTTCTGTGAAGTTTAGGCAAAATTGGTTATAGGGCTTAGGGGGAGTTAGCAATTTAAGCAGATTGTTGATGTTTTTGTATTTTAAGCACTGGCTGCCATCTTGTTCATTGGAGCAGAATGATTTTACCTAAGCAACATTCCTATGAAGTTTAAATGAAATTAGCAAAGAGATATGGGACGAGTAGTTGTTTAAATTTTTCTATCTTTAGTTCTGGCAGCCATTTTTTTCATTGGGGCAGAATAAGTTTAACTATTTTGGTTGAGCCTACTAGAGGGTCACCTGAGCACCATTCCTGTGAAGTTTGAATGAAATTGGCCCAGGGATCCGGGAGAAGTAGTTGTCTAAAGGTTTTTCTATTTTTAGCTCTGTTGGCCATCTAGTTCATCCATGTGGAATGATTTTAGCTACTTTGGTAGAGAGCAACCTAGGCAACATTCCTGTGAAGTTTAAGCGAAACTGGCCCAAGGGTTTAGCTTGCTATTTTTAGCTCTCCGTTGGTGGCCATCTTGTTCATTGGAGCAAAACAATTTTAGCTATTTTGATATAGAGTCACCCAAGCAACATTCATGAAGTATGGGAGGTGTAGTTGATTTTTCTATTTTAAGCTCTGGTGGCCATCTTGTTCATCGGAGTTGAAATTTTAGCTATTTTGGCAGAGGGCCATCTAAACAACATTCCTGTGAAGATTGAATAAAATTGGCCTATGGGTATGAGAGGAATAGTCGTTCAAAGATTTTTCTATTTTTAGCTCTGGTGGCCATCTTGTTCATTGGAGCAGAACAAGTTTAGCTATATTGGTAGAGTGCCACCTAGGCAACATTCCCGTGAAGGTCAAGTGAAATTGGCACAAGGAGTTAGCATTTTAAGCATATTTTTTTTTACTTTTTTCAGTTTTTAGCTCTGGTGGTCATGTTTATCGGAGCAACATAATTTTAGCTATTTTGGTTGAGGGTCACCTAGGCAACATTCCTATGTAGTTTAAATGAAATTGGCCCAAGAGTTTAGGAGGATTAGTCTTTTAAAGCAAATCAGTTATAAGAATGTCTAGAGAAGCCCAGAACTGAACCTTAGACCCCTGGTTTATGAGGCAAGCAGCTAACAGACGGCTCTAATAAAAACATTCCCCTCTACCCTTACCTGGTTGAAAAGGAGAAACAACAAGTAAAAAGAGGATTTTATTGCAGCCATAGATCTCAGCATGAATCAAAATTTCATAACAATATAGATCTAAGCATGAAATAAAATTCGCAAAAGTATACACGACTTCTAAAAATGAAAATGAGTTAATGTACAAAATAATGCATGAAATGAGACCGATGTGTTGACTAATGAACTTCATTGTGACAGTTGATATGTAAAACGTACAGATGATGGAAGAATGAATTTAAAATGTTTTTTGCATGCAATTAGCACAGTCGACATTCGGTATTACGACAAAATTCTTTACAATGAAGGTTTCAATATATAATATGCCAAGAAACAAATGTTGTGGATGTTTTCTAGAATCACCTCAATGAGGCAAACCTAGCAAACATCCACAGCATTTGTTTCTTGGAGTAATTAAGGAGAATAAAGCCCTTCAGTAACAATTTATTACACCACAATTCCTTAATGGTGGCAAATTCTATATAAACTACAACATTCTTGAATGTCTGACTCTTCATTTTGTCTTATCTTGAGCTCATGTGTTTTGTCCTTATAAAGAATGTCGGTATATTGATGTCTGAACTTATTACTAGTCCACAGTTTTGTGAAAAGCAACTCATGGGACCACCACAATTTTATTTTCTCAGAATGGTATTTGTCAATGTGGACAAAATTTGCGAACAAAAGCTGCTCACATATTTTCTCAAATTCTCTTAACCCATTTTGTACTGGAAACCCCAAAACGTGTGATAGCTCAGTGGTTAGTGCACTTTCCTCTGATGCTAGAGGTCCCGCATTTGATCCCCGGCAGTGGCAATAAAATTTCTGTGTCCGAACATGCTCCACTGCATCATTTGCAGGGATGAATGTTATAAAGTGCACCAATTTGGACTTTAACTGGAGGACGCCTGTGCAGGGAGAGTCATGCCCTGTGTAGGTTAAAGACCCCTACCATAATTACATGATTACTGTGTAGACTTTCATCCTGCAAACCTGGTGTGTATGTAATGTATACCTGCGAGTAATGGTCAGACATGACCGATCGCAGTATAAGTAAAAAGAACAAAAGGGTAGTTGCCAAACAGTGCCGGCCCAGATCAGACACCGCAGAATGTTGCATCTGATCAGGGCCTACACTGTTTCAACCAATTTCCAAGTAGTTTTTGAAGAAAGCACAACCTGACACCCCTAAATTTTGAAATGGACTCCTGCTATATACATGAAAAAGGTGGAAGATTCCATTTGGTACAAAAAAGGTTAATACAGTAATTCTTGTGGTTTGCTCAAGTATTTGTTTGGAGTGTAATGACCCAGTCAACATCATTAATTTAGGTCGTATTGAGCTGGCCAGTTCACTTAAGCACACATTTCCTGGGCAGGTTTATATTATAAGCGGTAAACCATTCCTGGGCAGGCTTATACGAAAGCGGTTAACCAATACAGTACACATTCATTTGCCAGAGATTGACAACTGCCCTTCTGGAGCCAGGGGAAGCACAAATATTTATACATTGTAACTGTTAACCCTTTTTGTACCAAATGGAATCTTCCTCCTTATATATAGCAGGAGTTCATTTCAAAATTTAGGGGTGTCAGGTTGTGTTTTCATGAAAATTTATTTGGAAAACGACTAAACTTTTAGCAAACAGTGGAGGCCCTGATCAGACGCCGCAGAACGCGGCATCTGATCTGGGCCTGCACTGTTTGCCAATTACCCCTTTAGGGGTTTCTGGTACTAAATGGGTTAAAAACAGATATACTGGCAACGCGGCATCTGATCTGGGCCTGCACTGTTTGCCAATTACCCCTTATGGGGTTTCCGGTACTAAATGGGTTAAAAACAGATATACTGGCACTTCACCAAAACAACATGCAGCAAAGTTTTTTGTAAATCCAATGCCTAGGTAAATGAATTTTCTTGCAATCAAAAATGAATTTATCCAGATGCCTATAAAGCATACAGATACAAAGAAAACTAAATGTATCAAAGAAAAATAAATACCACCAAACCAAGTAAAGCAAATGAAAAAAAAAAAGCCAATTTGATGACACAGAACTTTTTCCACCTCATATAAATAACGTTTGCAAACCTAAATTGCCAGTCTTTAGACACATGAAAAATTTACAAATACCTGAAAACATACTGGTAATAGTTTGTGTATAAACATTTAAAATCTATGAAATATGGATACCAATCAACCAGAATAAAACACATTATTAATTGATTATCCTGTATTACACAAGGTCAACCAATATTCAAAAATTACAAATCATGTTTTTAATTGCATCAATTAATAAAATTGTCATTAATCAAGTAATTTCGTATTGGCCAACTTACAGGTCCTCGGTCAGCTGTATTGGCCTCAGCCTTTGGCCTCGTGCCAATACAGCAGACCTCTGACCTGTAACTGGGCCAATACGAAATTATTTGATTAATAACATTATATTACAAATGATCTCAAATGAAATATGAAATGGACAAAAAATAAATAGTTTATATTCAATGTACTTTACATATTCATGTTCTTTTTTTTTTTTTTGCTTTTTTATTGTTTTAAAAATGCACACAGACACCACAACAAGGTAGGCCAGCAAATTCCACCAGTGGCATTTACCAGTCCAGAAAATACTCATCAAGTGGCAAATACTGGCGAATTAATTTGTTTTGCCTTAAAATACTGCAGTAATCTTTACAAAGTTGACTTAGTAAATAGTATAATCAAACTAAATGAGTAAGAAATGTTAAAAGTTAATGTCAAGTTTATCAACCTAAAGAATTAAATATTTCTTAATTTAAAAATGACTAAAAATTTTGAAATTAACAAAAATAGTATCTGTTTAAATCAACAGTCTAAGTTTTCGTATTGACAGACCTTATCAGATCAACATCAGACTGAGCAATGTTAGCCAATCCATCTACATCTTTTGAACATACTCTGTATGCTAAAACCATGTACATGTAATTCTATTCAAATTCTAGGACAGTTATAGCATTTTACTATGGTCATAATCTTTAGAGTAAGTTGCAAGATCAGATGGTCTAAATTACTAAAAGAACAACTCTCAAGACATTGTTTATTCAAGAGAGCCAGGAAAGCCAGGGGCGAGGATGGACAAAAGGATGACATGAATGACTCCATTTTTATTCTCGGTAGAAGTAAACCGATGAGTACTGTAGCTGGTATAACAATAGGCCTTAATCTAACATTTTAATAAATATAATAGTAACAAATAAATTATAAATACCATAGTTAAAATATACCAGTATAATGTAATATTAAGTCAACCAACCTCTATTATTGAAAATACCCATACATGTACATGTATATAACTTTTGACTGTAGGGTTTAGGTTTAATTCCAGGTGGTAAATTCAGTTTTCTAGTATTTGCCAGCACTTTCCAGTATCTGCCGTTATTTAACGGTAAATGCCACTGGGATGGAAAATACTCAGGGTCCGAATCTGAATCTGTGTTAAGGTAACAACCAAAGCCTAGGGGCCAGTTGTTTTAAACTACCGGTAACATCATTAATTAACATATCATAAAACTTTCTAATCATTTAATTGGGTAAATATACTGACATTTTTGCTGAGAAAATGTGAGTAGCTTTTGCATACACACATTTTTTCCAGCAAAAATACCAAAATTTTAGGTAATGTACTTGCTACAATGATTAACAATTTCACAACTAACGAGCTCTTTAAGCTAGCAACGATTTGAACAACTAGACCAAGGTGTTCAAAGCTAACTATGCCTATCATTAAAACTTAAGCATCTAATATGGCAAATATGCCAATATTTTGCTGAAAAAAAAAATTGAGTAGCTTTTGCAAAAGCTGCTCACATTTTTTTTTCAGCAAATATATCCTTGCATCAGATATTTTACTTGCTAGAACATTTAGCATTTTGGCCACATAAAAGCTCATAAAGCCAATGGCACTCTGAAAACTGTGCCAAATAATATAAAGATAACGATTAGATCTTTCAGAAAAGAAAAACCTGTCACCAAAACTGTAGTACATCTATACTAATGCCTCATCCTAAGAAAATAAAATACAGGAAACCCTCATTATTTGTTTGTTTGAAATGGGTTTTAACATCCCCGTCAACACTATTTAGGTCATTTTCGACATTGCTTCCAATTTTGTGGGATTTTTAGCAGACGTTGAGCCAATGCAGAACAACAAAGCAGAACTACAGGGACCAGTTGTTCAAAACCAAGGCAGTTAGTGAATGTATTGTTAAAACTTTGATGCTTAAATATATGGCAACTATACTCATATTTTGCTGATACAATGTGAGTAGCTTTTGCAAATGGAGATTTTTTTCAGCAAAACTAATATTCAAGCTATTCACATTTTCACATCAAAATACCACTTAATTGGATAGTATACTTTCTAGAAGTTAACATTTTCAGCCAAAAAAATAATAGCATTTTGCCCTATCAATTATTCAAAGTTTTAATGATACATTCACTAACAACATTGCTAGTTTTTAGCAACTGCCCCCAGGGGCCAGACAAGTACATGTATATTTCATCATTCTACTTTGAAATACCGGTATGAACGTAACCCTTTCCCACTTGGGGACTTTGTAAATTTTGTTGATTTTCACAGTGCTGCCTAGGACAGCAACTTCATAAAGCCATTTTTTCATAGTGAATGGTCTGTTTTACATCAAACTCAGCAGGAATGTTCAGTGGGCAGTAGCCTTTCAAATGGAACCTTTTTAGGCCAAATTATTGTTGCCATGGTTAAGAGTTGTCAAAAAGTGTGATTTCACATGTATTTTTGACCGAATCTTAATCTTCACACTGCTGTCAAGGCAACAATTAAAAGGTTTGGCATTGGCGATTTTCACCGTCTGCAGCATGTCTAGCCAGCATCAATTTTTTTCGGCAGTGAGGGGGGTGGCTGCCCCCCTTAAATCCCCCATTGGTATATTTTTACGACAACTTATCCTAATGCAAACGCAGCTGTCCAGGGGTGGGGAATACAGATGTTTAGTGGTTCTGGGGCTCAAAAAATGGGGGGTTCAGATATGTAAAAAGTCGTATCTGAGTGGGAAATTGTTAACTGGAATCTTGAAAAAAATATTTACTCTAAAATGCATTAATTACGTATAAAATATCATATTTTACAATAAAATGATGAAAACACATGATTTTGATCAGTTTCAATCTTATTCATTTATTCATTAACCCATTCCCACTTGGGGACTTCGTGAATTTTGCTGATTTTCACAGTGCTGGCTAGGACAGCAACTTCATATAGCCATTATTTCATAATGAATGGTCTGTTTTACATCAAACTCAGCAGAAATGTTCACTGGGCAGAAGCCTTTCAAATGGAACCTTTTTAGGCCAAATCATTGTTGCCATGGTAAAGAAGGAGCATCTCGAAGTTGTCAAAAAGTGTTATTTCACATGTATTTTTGACTGTATCTTATCTTCACACTGCTGTCAAGGCAACAAATAAGGGGTTTGGCTCTGGCGATTTTCACCGTCTGCAGTATGTTTAGCCAGCATCAATTTCAAGGCATTCTTGACCCCAGACACCCTCAGATTTCATTTCAGTGGCTGGCTGGACCATACCCCCAAATTTTTCGGTGGTGAGGGGGGCTACTGCCCCACTTCAAACCACCCTAGGTATATTTTAAGTGAGGAGCAGACAAATTATTAGGACAACTTATCCTAACGCAAACACAGCTGTCCAGGGATGGGGATGCAGATTTTAGGTGGTTCCGGGGCAAAAAAGTGTGTGGGGGAGGGGTTCAGACACGTAAAAAGATGTATCTGAGTGGGAAAGGGTTAATATACCTTAGAGTCTGGGATCTGAGATCATTTAATGTAAAAGTTGTGGTCAAAAATCCTATGGATGAAAGTTCTTCCTCAGACTCCTGAATACAACCTTTGTAACTTTCTGCTCATTTTTCTACACATAAACCTATAATTCCAATTCTCCATCATTACGTACATTTCCAGTGATCTGATTGGTTGAAATAAAAGTTTTATACTTCCATAAATTCCACGAGCATGAATCTCAAATCTGGTAGTAATATAACATGACATCAAGGAGCACATTTAGAACCCACATGCATGTTACGTCAATGTTTATGAAGCTACGTCAAAGGATCTAACTATTCAGAACTTATTTAGCGGGGTGTTCATTGCACGGACTTGTTCACGTGATGTGTGGTAAATGAACCATCAGTGTCTGAGGCATGGAAATGTTACTGTATTTGTTTAAATGTAAATTTTCAGGGATCAATCATTGAGTGAAGTGATAGCCAAAGCCATGCTATCAAGAACAGTGTTACAAATCATGTTATATATATAAAATAAAAAAAAAATTAAAAAAATTCCACCGTATGTTTGTGAACATTATACAAAAAATAATTACTTCTACAAGCTGACAAATTTAGAAAAAAAATACATATATGAACCCATTTTGTACCCGAAACCCGAAAAAGGGTACCTTGGCAAACAGTGCAGGCCCAGATCAGATGCCGCAGAATGCGGTTTCTGATCAGGGCCTACACTGTTTGCAAACAGTTAAGCCATTTTCCAAACAAATTTTGAAGAAAACAACCTGACCTCCTAAATTTCGAAATGGACTCCTGCCATATATATAAGGAGGAAGATTCCATTAGGTACAAAAAGGGTTAAAAGACAAAAATACACATTCCCATGTTTTTAGTACATGTACATAAAACAGACAGAAAAACTCCTGTATCAAACAGCTGTGTCATAAAGATATCAACGGACAGCCCACTTCACATATTATAAGCTCAGAACAAATAAAATCCAAGACAAACCGGAAGTTTAAGAAATAATTTTCTTGCACACCAGATAAGGAAATCCATAGTTTTAGCTTGGGATAGAAATTCTGTTCTGATCCTGGTGTTTTTACCCAAAATTGAATATTCTCACTTGTTTGATAAATGCACTGGTTGAATACAACCTCATATGCACTGTTGTTAAGGTTGACGTCACAGCATGCTACGTGACATCACTAAACATCACTGTAGTGTCATCAGAATATGGTATTCGTCGGCAACCGAAGTGACTGCAAAAACCCATGCTCAGAAATGGAAGGTATGCAAGAAAAAGAATCCTACATGGGTTTGAGATGTGGATAGAAAAATCCGTCCATCGGAATCGCGGCCCGGCATCACTAGGCTTGCCTCGTGATGCTGGACAGTGACCCTCGGGACAGATTTTTCCATCCACCCCTCACAACCATATAAGATTCCTATATTCTTGCTCACCAGATATAGAAATCCTGGACTTAACCTGGGATAGAAATTCTTATCCTACTCAGGTATAGGATAAAAATCGAGAAAATTCACGTTTGATGTGCACTGGTTGAATAGGACATAATGTATGCTGTCTTTAAGTTTGACGTCACTCCAGGTACAGTGACGTCAAAAATGCTGCATTATTCTCATCAAAATAGGGTGGTGGTCGTCAAACGAAGTGACTGCATTATATAAAAGCCACTCTCAGAAATGAAAGGTATGCAAGAAAAAGAATCTTATATGGGTGTGAGGGGTGAATAGATAAACCCATCCCTCCGGATCAGTCCAGCCTGTTACCCTCGGGACAGATTTTTCAATCCCCCCTCACTTATAACACAAACCGCTTTATAATACTTCATTGATTTTTTAGATGTAACATACTTCAAAAAACCAATCCCAAAAATATGTAGATTATATAGAAAAATGTGTAGAATATATAGAAAAAGAATTGTGCTGAACGCTATGTTGCACCTGTGGGGGCTCAAAGTCACAGAGACATGAAATTTAGGTCAAGGTCCAATATGGATGCATGCATTGTAACCACCCCTAGATGCAAGCTTGTACCAAGTATCATTAATGAAGCGTTTATAGTTCTTGAGAAGTTAACTTTACCGTTAGGGTGAACGCTAGGGTGGTCGCAGTATTTTACAAATATTCATTATGAAGCATCTAGTTTGAGTCTACACTGTTTGCCTATGTTCCTTTAACAGTTTTCCAGGTAAGAATGGGATACATAAATGAATAAATGAATCAGATAAAATCATCAGAAACTCATGAAATACCAATCACCCACACAGCTTGTATGATATTAGCATAGCACCTTTGTATCTAAGAAATGAAAAAAAAAATGATTCCATGAAATATCATGTACCAGTCATTTGTAATCACACTCTAACCGCCTGTTGTGTGTGTGTGTGGGGGGGGGGATGGAGGGGGTGTTACTGTGTATATCAGGGTTTGACATTTAACCCAAGACCGA
The DNA here is from genome assembly GCA_963580285.1 of Lucinisca nassula. Taxonomy (NCBI): domain Eukaryota; kingdom Metazoa; phylum Mollusca; class Bivalvia; order Lucinida; family Lucinidae; genus Lucinisca; species Lucinisca nassula. The sequence goes on from OY757022.1 coordinate 55,071,531, forward strand.
TGGACATTGTGTAGTGAATAGCAAGATGCTTTGGTGCAGAAGTCAAAAGTCCTTGCCTCTGGCCTGTGGGGGTGGCAGGGATGTGGGGGGGGGGGGGGGGCTTGAGGCTTGATTTTGAAAGACTGGTGCAGTATCCTGCTCTCATGAACAATGGAATGGATATACCATCAAGGGAGAAGCCTCTGTGGTGTAGTGGTTACCCTACTCACCTTGTAAACTAGGGGTTGCAGGATCGATCCCGGGCTTCTCCAGACTTTCGGATGAGTCTTTAAACCAAGGTCCCATCTCCGTATGAGTGGGGGGGGAGGGTGGCTTGAGGCTTGATTTTGAAAGACTTTTGAAAGACTGGTGCAGTATCCTGCTCTCATGAACAATGGAATGGATATACCATCAAGGGAGAAGCCTCTGTGGTGTAGTGGTTACCCTACTCACCTTGTAAACTAGGGGTTGCAGGATCGATCCCAGGCTTCTCCAGACTTTCGGATGAGTCTTTAAACCAAGGTCCCATCTCCGTATGACCTTAGCTGTTGGTGGGACGTAAAACTCAAACACTCACTCACACCATCAAGGAAGAAATGCTTACAAAATATTTTCATCTCCCTCCATATCAATGGGTCCTACTCTTAAAGGGAGCAGAGTAATACCTCTTCCTGCACTTCTGTACATGCAAGCGTAAATAAAAGTTGCAAGCTTTGCATGATGCCCCACCACATTAATTACATCAAACAAGTGCCATATCACAGTCAAAAAGGAATTCAAATAAATTTGACAAGAATACATGACTGAGATGACTATTTTCAATGTTCAAAGAGCCATGGGCTTGAAGAAGTAAATTGGGCTGCATGATGCTTCCACGCAGAGCTGAAACCCACCGCACACATGAGTACTGGTAAACCGCTTTGAGGCTCTAAGCCTGCCTAAGCAAAATGGTGCGAGTCGGACCGTCCATGCATACAAACCCTTTTGGTTTCACTGGACAGCAGGTCTTGAGATGTCATTTCATCTCAATGTCGGGTAAAAGTCCCACAAAAATGGAAGCAATGTCTCCAAAATGACCTAAATAGTGTTGACAGGGAATGTTAAAACACAAATCAATCAATCAATCAAAGAGTCATGGCTCTGTAAGAAAGTAAACCAAAATTAAAATTCTCATTTTCAGATTTTGGGGGCCGGTGCCCTTTAAACTAAAGTCAAGGTCTTCAAAATCTAGTCAAATCTTTGGTCAACTGCAATCATATTTTGTACCAAGTTAGACCACATTTCATTGATGTGTTCATGAGATTGGGTGCAGACAAGCCATCTTTGGCCCAAAATTGAAAGTAGGACAGAAATGGCTATGTTCAAAGGGCAAAAACTCCAAAAGTAGGAAAATTAGAGTTACAGTTCATACGTTCTGCATGTCATCTCCTAGTGCTATACATATCTGTGAAGTTTAGTGAAAATAACTCAAATGGTATCAGAGTTATGGAGTGGACACAAAACTTATAGTAGCCGCTATATTCAAAGTTCAAAGGGCAATAACTCCAGAAGTAGGAAAATCAGAGTTACGGTTCATATGTTCTGCATGTCGTCTCATGGTGCTGTACATACCTGTGAAGTTTCATGGAAATATCTCAAATGGGGTCAAAGCTATGGAGCGGACACAAAACTATGACCAAAATGGCTATCAATAACTCCAAAAGTAGGAAAATCAGAGTTATGGTTCATATGTTCTGCACGTTGTCTGATGATGCTTTACATATCTGTGAAGTTTCATGAAATTATCTCAAATGGTATCAGAGTTATTGAGCAGACACGAAACAGATAGCAGCAGTTATATGCAAAGTTCAAAGAGCAATAACTCCAAAAGTAGGAGAACCAGAGTTACAGTTCATATGTTCTGCATGTTTTCTCATGGTTCTACATATCTGTAAAGTTTCATGGAAATATCTCAAACGGTATCAAAGTTATGGAGCGGACACGAAACAGAGGCGCTGATGGATGGACACTCAAAACTTCGGAGAGTATAACATAATAATTTTCAATGTTCAAAGAGCCATGGCTCGAAAAGAAAGTAAACCAGAATTACAATTCTCATTTTCAGTTTTGGGGGCTTGTGCCCTTTAAAATAAAGACAAGGTCTTCAAAATCTAATCAAATCTTTGGTCAATTGCAATGATATATTGTACCAATTGCAAGTTAGACCACATTTCATTAATGTGTGCAGACAAGCCATCTTTGGCCCAAAATTGACAGTTTGAGTGGGGCTGTGCTCCTGAAAATAAGGTCAAGGTCATCAAAACCTAATGGGTGTTTTCTCCCATCATAGTGATGTAACCATGTGACTTTGGTCAGAATTAATCATTAGGTTCAGGAGATATAGTGCTTCAAACAGACTACATGATAGAAATGGCTATGTTCAATGTTCAAGGGGCGATAACTCAAAAAGTAGGAAAATTAGTTTTATGGTTCATATGTTCTGCAGGTTGTCTCAGGGTGCTCTACATATCTGTGAAGTTTCGTGAAAATATCCCAAATGGTATCAGAGTTATGGAGTGGGCATGAAACTGATATGAACAGCCATATTGAAAGTTCAAAGAGCAATAACTTAAAAAGTAGGAAAATCAAAGTTATGGTTCATACACTCTGCACGTTGTCTCATCTGTTAAGTTTCGTGAAAATAAATCAAATGGTATCAGTTATGGAGCAGACACGAAACTAAGAGGCAACGACGGACAGACGGACACTCAAAACTTCTGAGGGTATAACATAATACCCGCCATTTTTTGAATGGCAGGGTATAAAAAAGTGGAAAATAATCAGTTCATTCTCATCAAAAAAAAGCTTTCTATGTCAGATATGACTCATCGTAAAACTGGTGGTCAATACATAACATTTATAAATTACATGGCATACAAAGGCTGAAAAACGAGAAATAATGTAAATGAGCCTCGTCAAAAAAACCTGCTTTTGTCAGGGCAAACAACAAAGATCAGCAATTTTGTGTTGGCTGCTTGTCTCTAGTTTTTGTTTCTAAAATTTCAAGACTCTTTAGCAAGTCTCTTTATTCAAGCATTGAATCTGTCTTACATTGTCAAAAACCCCTAAGTCTGGTTTTCTTATGACGGGGCTCACAGATTCCTCAGAATAAATATCCAGTATAGATGTATATGTACCATGAAAATAAAAATTAACCTTTATCACTCTCCATGCTAATTCAGCAGACGACAAATTGTTGATATTTTTCTTATTTTTCCCAGAAAACAGGATTTGATATCACAAATTGTCTCCTATGGAGACAATTTGCATGAGATTTTCCCAGAAAACAGGATCTTATATCTCATACAAAATGTCTCCTATGGAGACAATTTGCATGAGATGTCAAATCCTGTTTTCTGGGAAAACTAGAAAAAATATTTCAAAATGTCGACTGCTGAAAAATTTCCCTGCATGCAGAGCATCAAATAATAATTATGTAAGTCTATACAATTCTTACGACTGGTCCTCATTAAGATCTATATGCTTACATATACTAGCGAGGTCAAAAGCATTTATGTCTAATCTTTGACTAACTGGTGTCTGACTTCTGTTTATAGACACTGGCATTTTTTAACAACTATTATCACACTTTTCAAGTTATATGCTTTATCACATACTAGTTTATTCCATATTGCACAGTTAAAGAATATATTGAATCTGTGTCCATACTTTCACAGAAGCACGGCTGAAGAATACACCAACTCTGTGTCCATGTTTCCACAGAAGCACAATAAAATATATATATACGGAACCTGTGTCTGTGTTTTCACAGAAAAAAATTTCACATACCACTTTGCTTATATACACTTAACAAAGATCAAAATATATACAGCTGCACTTCTGTCTTTTTATATATTGTGATCATTCAGATGGACTTTTAATCAGTGTCTCTGGAAGCTCTGCGATCAGTATCACACGAGAGCATACATGTATCAAAGCATGCTCATGGCCAATCTTCACTTCTAAACCAAATAATCCCTTCTTTCCTGTTTAACTTTCATTACCACAACAGATCACTTCAACCTGAGTTTACAGCTGCTTGACAATTCCAGCCATTCCAGACATCAGTATCTAGAAGCACTACAAAACTTCACATTATCTAGATGTGTCAATAGCCAATAGATGTGTGTCAATAGTCATTTTGTGTGTCAACAGCTTAATACTGAAATTCTATTTTTCTAGCATTCTACAGGCAATTATCTTCTAGATTAAATAAATTATATTCCAAATTATCTTCTTTGAGAGACTGTCTATTTCTAACCCAGTGCATCACGAAAACACACCTATATAATTTTGACCCCCTCGAACCCCACTTTTATATAGTAAAACTGGGGTTTACAGGGGTAAACCTTATTTTTTTATTTCTGTCAAAATATAGATTGTGGGTACACGTTAGAACCCCTCATCTGTGGGTACTCGTTAGAACCGCCTGGTTCTAACGCGTACCCACAATCTATATTTTGAGCAGAAATAGGAAAAATATCACATTTTTTTTCATCTAAAAAATATCGATTTTCACAATGTATTTGTATAGGTGTTGTTTTCATAATGAAATACACAATTTGGGCAAGAATATCCAGTTTTCCTTAATACTGCTACACATCCAGGTCTTTAGACTGCTTCTGTACAATGAATGGTTCACTCCACATTCTTCTTAGATCTCCCTGGAAAAATATTGAACCGTACTACACATATACCAACGTTGGATATAATGACAAAACTCACTATAATGACAATTTCAATGAAACAAATCCTTAGCTCAACATCAGACAGAAATATGGAGACATGAAAGTTTTTGTTTGTCTGATTTAAGGTTTAATGTCTCCATCAACACTGTATAGGTCATTTTGGAGACACTGCTTCCAATTTTGTGGGACTTTTACCAGACAATGAGATGGAATGACATCTCAAGCCCTGTCGTCCAATGAAACCAATAGGGTTTATAAGTATGGACAGTCCGACTCGCACTGCTTTGCTCAAGATGAGACAGAATTATGGAGACATGAAAGAATGTTTTAATACTCAAAGAAACAAATGGTTTGGATATTTGTTAGAATCGCCTTGGTGAGGAATTTTATAACAAATGTTCAAAACATTTGTTTCTTGGTGAAAGAAAGGGAAAAAGATGGATTATAACCTATTATACTACTCCTTACTGTGAGTGTTTACAGTGGCAAATTCTTTATGACAGCAAAATGTTAGGATATAAATACTGTTGCTCCAACATGTCCTGTGTATCCAGAAAATGAGAGTTCTGTATTAACCTTATGCTTTCTGACAGACACGGCTGAGCAAATTGCGTAGACTCAGATGCCGTGGCAGGGCATCTCATCAGGGTCTACACTGTTTGCCATTCAGCCAGCTATTTCTAGACACAACTAATTGTATTTGTTCAGATTTTAGGACAAGTATAGAAAGGAGACAAGGTGTCCTAAATACCTAGGGTAAATATGGTAACAAGAATATAAATGGCAAATAACTTTATACAATGTGCATGTATGATTCTCCATAGTTTTTTTATGTTCTGGGTAAGCTTATTTGGAGGGCTATTGTTAAAATTGCTTGGGAAGGCAATTCTAGCAAGTACCTACAAAGTAACTTTTTAGTTGTTGTTGTTGTTTATCTACAAAGCATTTTAATGCTGCTTATGAACATTGAACATTTTTATGGAGATGTAGGAACAAGAAAAACGTCTAAGGGCATCATGGTAAACCTCTTAGACAATGGCTGCCGTATGCCCACCCGCCCAAACATGGTTTTTTAACCCTTTTTGTACCAAATGGAATCTTCTTCCTTATACACTGTAGCGTCGTTATAGCGCTGTCATCGGGATCCATCGACGTCGACCGCGTTATATGTGATCCAGCGCTATATTGATCCCGAAAATATAGCGTTATATTGTTACCCCACCCACTTTTTCTGCATGCATGGCTGTTTCTGCCAGTTTATTATGAATATTACATACTGCATGTATTTTATAAATTATATAGTTACTAGATTAAATAATTATCTGATTCTATACTTCTAGTGGTCATTTAGCTTTTCATTCAAACCATTGCTGAATTTATTTATTACTGTACTTTCGTTTCTGTATCTCTGGCCGCCATATTTATTTACCTCCTCCGGTCTCAAGAAGGTATCACTAAATAGTGAAGTAAAATGCAACTTGACAATTCCGAAAGGTTAGCTTGAAAGAGGGGCTATTAATGTAAGCAAACCAAGTTTAACATGGGGATTATGAATGTTTATTGTTGTACCTTGCTTGATTTCCGTTTCTTTGTTTTTATCTAGTGAATAATAAATAAATATATATATAAAAAAAAAACCGTCTGCTATGCTCTGTTTTGGCGGGAAAAATATTTAGCGTGTGCAAGTGACAATTACAAAGGGATTAATTGAGACAAACAGGTACAAATACCTTGATTACCTAGTTTTCACACCTTACCACACAGTTAATTGCCGTCTTATCAATAAGCCATAGGCGAGTATTCACAGTTTGATAGTGTTGACAACTTGAGTAAATAAGCGAGAATACAGGTATTGCCTTGGCTGGTGGAATTTTAACTGCCGAGTTCGGCGGAAAAATGGGAAAAAAACTGACCATTTTCAAAACTGGCGGACAAAAGCAAAACAATGGAGCGACAGACCAACAGCGTTATAACGATTCCCCCCCCCAACAAACGGCCCCACGGATTTACCGCATGCAGATGCACATGTGAAAACAGCGTCTGCATTCTCTGTTTTGGCGGGAAAAATGTTTAGCATATACAGGTGTAAATTTAATTTCACACCTTGTCCAGCTTATTTTTAATGCCTTAGGTGAATATTCACAGTTTGATAAGTGTTGACAGCTTGAGTAAATCGGCAAGTATACACGTCGTATCATGGCCGACGATGTTTTGACTGCCGAGTTCCGCAAAAAAGGGCAAATTTTCAACCAAACTTTCAAAACTGGGAAAAAACGTAAAAAAAAAACGGGAGCCACAGACCAACAGCATTATAACGATTTCCGCGTTATAAGCATCAGCGTTATAACGACTCTACAGTGTATATAGCATATGACCATTTCAAAATTTAGGGATGCCAGGTTGTGTTTTCTTCAAAATCTGTTTGGAAAATGGCTTAACTTTTGGCAAACAGTGTAGGCCCTGATAAGACGCCGCGTTCTGATCTGGGCCTGCACTGTTTCCGACTGTACCCCTGGTACTGAATGGGTTAAAGGACCGTTTTTTTTGGACGGGTTTTTCAAGGAAAAATTCCGTCCTTTAGAATAGTGATGTCCGTGTGGGCGGCCGGCCGGCCAGGCGTCCGCGTCCCGGTTTACCTTTCGGTTAACGCTAAAAAACCCGTCCATAATGCCATTTGGCATTTTTCTTGTTATAAAACCTGTTACAAAATTTTCAGTGCTGTTTCTCACTTGCTGAAGGTCTGTCACATTAAAACAATATACACTAAATCAATAACATATATGTTGATTCCAAAACCAAGCACCCTTTCCCTTCTGTTGGAGCTTTTCATCTCAATATAGCCACTGCTGAAGTTTGTCAAATAATGTGTATTTAAATTTACATACTTGAATTTACAAATACTTTCTGCTTTTTTTAGTAATAATTTAGGGGGTTTTTTTTAACAGAAATAAGGAATACATGTACATGTAAATGAGTTTTAGTTTAAGTCTTTGGCCCTTTCAAGGGAACTTCACAACATTCATCTGGCTGTTAATCAGAGGTGGATGAAAACCACCAGAGTACCCAGAGAAAAAACACCAGATCTTCTGTTGCAGAACTTAGCATCTCACACATGTGACATGAGCAATGCTCAAAACCAACAGCAGTGCCAATCCTAACATTTAAGAGACAGCACTAAAACCACTAGAATGGTCTACATGTTAAAAGAACAAGGAAAAGCTTCAAACAATTTAGTATCAACACATCACTTTTTTTAGGGGGGGGGGGGGGTTTATGGCCCTTTCAAGATTATTTCACTTAAATCAAGCCAATCATTAATCAGAGGTGAGCGAAAACCGGAGTACCTGGAGAAAAACCACTGGCCTTCTGTTACAGAACTTGGCATCTCACATGTGACCCGAGACAGGCTCAAACGGACAGTGGTGAGAGATCTAATGATAAAGAGTCAGCGCTCTTATTGACTAGGCCATGGAGGCTCCTATCAAAACAGCATAAACTACTTACCTTCAAGTATGCCATTGTAAGGAGAGGTAGCAATGTAAATGGAACTAAATACAGGAGAGCTGGCTGAGCTGCCTTGAACACTTCAGATGATACTGTGGCTGTCAGTAAACCTGCAACAAATCACCACAGTAATATATACCATATTCCTCCCATTTAGTGCTCAGGGCGCTTAAAAACTGGAAAAAGAGGGGGCGCTTATTAGAGACAAAAATCTAACCAGATCGGAGAGTTTTAAACCCATTACTAGCTGTAGTTTTCCATTAGAATATGGTGAAATCATGAAATGTAAAGTACCAAGTGGTCAACACTGATGCTGCGATAGCAGGGGGTTTAGAAATATATTGCAGCAGATACTGGGATGATTGAAAGGCTGAAATCTTTACTTTAGGTAAGCCAATTTTTTTCCCTCTGAATGCAGAAGGGGCTCTTATTATTTTTGTTCTTAGAAAAACAGTGAGGGGGTGCTTTTAAGAGCAGGGGCGCTAAACGGGAGAAATCCAGTAAACATTACCGTATTTTCCCCAAGTACTTGTACACCTCAACTCCTAACCATACTTGTTCTAAAAATTGTACTAGTACAATCTACTACCCAATCCCACCCCCAATCCCTACTTTATACAGAAAACTGGGGTTTATGGGTATATACATTATTTTTCTTATTTCTGTTCCAAGACATAGGTTGTCGGTACTGATTAGAATCACCTCAATGAGGCAGTTCTAACGAGCACCAAGGACCTATTCTTGCCATATAAATAAGAAAAATATCACAGATTTTCATCATTAATGTAGCCATTTTGGAGATGTGAAAAAAATGCACTTTATCGCACGGGTGTGTTATGGTAATGGGATAAAACATTCTTTTCCAGAAACTAACAACTGCCCTTCTTGAATCAGATGAAGGGAGCAAGTGACCATAGAAAACGGTTTCATGATCAATCTCTAGAAACAATGTTGCCAGCCTGGCAGGTATCGAACCTATGACCTCCTGATCAGCATTTAGACATGCATCCGACAGAGTTACGGAGGCTGGGGACAAGCAAAGACTTGTGTAACAGAAGTACTCCCAGATGTAAGTCAGCTCTTGAGAAAGGTATACTTACAACATAAGAGATAAGCAAACGCACAGTCTCTCCAGAGCCTTTGTTGCCCACAACAATGTAACAAAGACTGAGTTACAACAATGTAACAAAGACTGAGTTAGTTTCACCCTTTTTGTACCAAATGGAATCTTCCTCTTCATATATAGCAGGAGTCCATTTTAAAATTTAGGGGTGTCAGGTTGTGTTTTCTTCAAAATTCATTTAGAAAATGGCTGATCTTTTTTTAAAACAGTGTAGGCCCTGATCAGATGTCGCATTCTGCGGCGTCTGATCTGGGCCTGCATTGTTTACCCTGAATGGGTTAATATGCAAGAAGTCATGCGCCTTGGTCTATAGGTCAGAGAATGCGTGCTAAGGCCCCCTTTTTCCCCATGTGTTAGCTAATTTAATAATGCTCTGCAAGCTGGGTATTTTTTTAAGCAGACAACATTTTAAAATATTTTTCTTGTTTTTCACAGAAAACAGGATTTGACATCTCGTGCAAACTGTCTCCTATGGAGATGTCAAGTCCCGTTTCCTGGTAAAAATAACGAAAATATCAACAATTTGTGGTATGCTGAATTTTTGTTTTTGTTTGATTTGAGGTTTAACGTCCCCGTCAACACTGTAAAGGTCATTTTGGAGATGCTGCTTCAAATTTTGTGGGACTTTCACCCGACATTGAGATGAAATGACATCTCAAGCCCTGTCTCCCAATGAAACCAATAGGGTTTATTAGCATGGACGGTCCGCCTCGCACCACGGTACCTGGACAGGCTTAGATCCTCTAAGCGGTTTACCAGTACTAGTGTGCGGGCTGGATTCAGCTCTGCGTGGAAGCATCATGCAGCCCATATATTTCTTCAAGCCCCTTTGGGCGGGGGCTGGGTATGCTGAATTAGCCCAGAGAGTGGTAAAGGTTTAGTAAGCTTACCAAGGAAGTAACCTATCAGAGAACAATGGAAGTAGGTGATTTTCTGTACATAATGAGTGGGTGGGGGCACGCCTGCCTCCAGTGAATTCAGCTGTAGTCTTTTATAGGCATCATAGCGTAGAACAAAACATAGCAATAGACCTGGCATTACCTGTAACAGGGAAGAATAAGACATACTCCGTACAGTACATGGTGTATTCAGCAATGATTTACTGGTTGATTTTGTCATTTAACCCTTAACCTTTATCCCACTGCAAAATTAATTTAGCCACACCCATTTCTGACAAACTGAATGTCAAACAGTGTAGATCCTGATCAGATGGCTTCTTCAGAAGCCATCTGATCTGGATCTACACATTTGCAAAGGTAGGGGTTGTCATGAACAGCAGGATAAGGAATAAGATGCCCTGAAAATGGTGTCAGTTTATGTTATCTCCGTATAGTATATGGTGTATTCAGCAATGATTTATTGGTTGATTTGTCATTTAACCCTTATTCCACTGCATAATTAATTTAGCCACTCCCATTTCTGACTTTGAACCAATCAGATTACTTAATATAATTTATTCCTACAAATTCACAAAGTGAATGTCAATCAGTGCAGACCCTGATCAGATGGCTTCTGAAGAAGCCATCTGATCTGCATCTACACTGTATGCAAAGGTAGGGGTTGTCATGACCAGCAAGTTAAGGGTTTAGATGCCAAGAAAAACTATCTGAAAATTCTGTCAGTTTATGTTGTCTGGTGCATCTTCTTGCAAACTTTTCTAACACACTTCTGCATTCAGGCAAACAGCACAGAGCGTGCCCTGCAGGAGCCGTCTGAGCAGGGTCCACACTGCTTGCAACAACCAGCAGACAACAAAGCAGACAACAGTTGTTGTGAATGGCATCTTAAGGGTTAACATCCTGGGGTCAGTTGTTCAAACAACTGGTCCCAGGTCCACACTATTTAGGTCATCAATTCTTTCTCGACACTGAGCAGAAACAAATTATCGACGTCATTCAAGAGCCACAACTCTGTTGAAAATTGACGCAAAAAGCTGTGTAACAATTCCAAACTAGAAGTTGTCAATATCAATTCATTAGCAAAGTTTGATCAAAATCTATCATTTCTTACTCAAGATATTGAGCGGAAACCAATTTCATCAGAAAATTTGCTTTTGCAATTTGTGAACAAGAGGACCATGATGGTCCTAATTCGCTCACCTGAGTTAAGATATGTACATGTGTGTCCCAGGGTGGGGCAATTTTTGGCCCCAACTCTATGATTTGAAAAATCTTGGTAGACCCCAGCGCTGGGGTATATTTAGCCCCAGGGCTATAATTTGAACAATCTTAGTAGAGGTTCACTAGGTGAAGCTTCATACCACATATCAAAGACCTGGGCCTTCTGATATCAAACAAGAAGATTTTTTAAGGTTTTCCTTATACAAGAGGCTCAATGAGCCTAAACCTCACCTGAGGAACTTAAGTTTTAACAATTCACAGACTTGACTACTAAATCTGCTAATAGAATCCAGCCCATTGACCCTTACAGGATATAAGTCATCATTATTGCATTGCATTCCAAGTTTGAGACTTCTAGCTTCTATAGTTCCTGAGAAATCTTTGACGAAAATTTAACATTGGTCAAAATGGAGAGAAAGAAGAATGAAAGAACAGATGAACAAATAAGCTGAGAAAGCCCAATGTCTCTTACACAAAATAAGTCATCATTATTCTATTGAATACCAAATTTGATGCTTCTAGCTTTTATAGTTCCTGAGAAATCTTTGATTAAAAATTTAACATTGGTCTATTATCTCTATATGGAGAGAAAGAAGAATGAAGGAACAAATGAACCAGACTAGCTCCAAAACCTAATGCAGCCTTTCCCCTTGCCCAATGGTGCTACACATAAAATTTAAACAAGATTGGTAGACTGCCTTCTGAGATATGCTTCATTGAAAGTGTGGACGACGGATGGACGGACGACAGACGACGGACTCCGGAGCCTTGGTATACTATCAGCTCACTGGAGCCTTTGGCTCAGGTGAGCTAAAAATTCAAGTGGCTATTTCTGTCACAACATTTTCCCTACGTTAAGTCTATGGGCAAATTTTTTTGTCTCTCAAGGTCACGTAACTCCGAGGTCAATATTCCGATTCGGCCCAAAATCGAACTTAACCGAGATTTTATGCCTGTCCTCGTTACCTGCAAGTTTGAAGCTGATATGAATAAAAATAAAGTTGCTATCGTGGTCACAACGTATATTTTTAATGCTCAAGGGCAGGTAACTCCAAGGCAAATATTCGGATTCGGCCCAAAATCGAACTTAACTGAGATTTTATGTCTGTCCTCGTTACCTGCAAGTTTGAAGCTGATCTGAAAAAATTTCAAGTCGCTATCGTAGTCGCAAAATTTTCCCTAATTAAGTCTATGAGCAAATTTTTTGTCGCTCAAGGTCACGTAACTCCGAGGTCAATATTCCGATTCGGCCCAAAATTGAACTTAACCGAGATTTTATGCCTGTCCTCGTTACCTGCAAGTTTGAAGCTGATATGAATAAAAATAAAGTTGCTATCGTGGTCACAACGTATTTTTTTATGCTCAAGGGCAGGTAACTCCAAGGCAAATAATCCGATTCGGCCCAAAATCGAACTTAACTGAGATTTTATGTCTGTCCTCGTTACCTGCAAGTTTGAAGCTGATCTGAAAAAAATTCAAGTCGCTATCGTAGTCACAACATTTTCCCTATGTAAAGTCTATGGGCAAATTTTTTGTCGCTCAAGGTCATGTAACTCCGAGGTCAATATTCCGATTCGAACTTAACTGAGATTTTATGCCTGTCCACGTTACCTGCAAGTTTGAAGCTGATCTGAATAAAAATAAAGTTGCTATCGTGGTCAAAACGTATATTTTTATGCTCAAGGGCAGGTAACTCCAAGGCAAATAATCCGATTCGACCCAAAATCTAACTTAACCGAGATTTTATGTCTGTCCTCGTTACCTGCAAGTTTGAAGCTGACCTGAAAAAAATTCAAGTCGCTATCGTAGTCACAACATTTTCCCTATGTTAAGTCTATGGGCAAATTTTTTGTCGCTCAAGGTCACGTAACTCCGAGGTCAATATTCCGATTCGGCCCAAAATCGAACTTAACCGGGATTTTATGCCTGTCCTCGTTACCTGCAAGTTTGAAGCTGATCTGAATAAAAATAAAGTTGCTATCATGGTCACAACGTATTTTTTCATGCTCAAGGGCAGGTAACTCCAAGGCAAATAATAGCCTATGTAAAACCAGTGGGCCCTGTGGCAGGGGCATTTTGGCCCCAGGGCTACAATTTGAATAATCTTGGTAGAGGTCCACTAGATGAAGCTTCATACCAAATATCAAAGACATGGGCCCTACCGTTTCAGAGAAGAAGATTTTTAAAGGATTTCCCTATACAAGCCCATGTATTTAACTGGTCGGCCCCAGTGCGGTCGTTTGAAGATTTTTTTTCTATTTTTAGCCTGGTGGCCATCTTGTTTATCAGAGTGGAATGATTTTAACTATTTTGGTAGGGAGTCACCTGGGCAACATTCCTGTGAAGTTTGAAGCAAATTTACAATGTTTTTCTATTTTTAGCTCTGGTGGCCATTTTGTTCATCAGAGCGGAATCATTTTAGCTAATATGGTAGAGGGTCAATGACATAATATTCCTGTGAAGTTTGAATCAAATTGGCACAAGGGATAAGGAGGAATTGTCGTTTGAAGAATTTTTCTATTTTTAGCTCTGGTGGCCATCTTTTTAGTCAGAGCGGAACAATTTTAGCTATTTTGGTATGGAGTCAACGACATAATATTCCTGTGAAATTTGAATCAAACTGACCCAAGGGGTAAGGAGGAAATGTCGTTTGAAGATTTTTTCTATTTTTAGCTCTGTGGGCCATCTTGTTTACTGCGTTGAACGATTTAAGCTATTTTGGTAGGGAGTCACCTAACTAACATTCCTGTGAAGTTTGAATCAAATTGGCCCAAGGGTTGAGGAGGAGTTCGCGTTTTGACGTAAATTTACAACGTTTTTCTGTTTTTAGCTATGGTGGCCATTTTGCTCATCAGAGCGAAAACGTTTTAGCTATTTTGGTAGTGGGTCATCTAAGCAACATTCCTATGAAGTTTGAATGAAATTGGCCCAATGGTAAAGGAGGAGTAGTCGTTTGAAGAATTTTTCTATTTTTAGCTCTGGTGGCCATCTTGTTAGCCAGAGCGGAATAATTTAAGCTATTTCTTTAGGGAGTCACCTACATAACATTCCTGTGAAGTTTGAATCAAATTGGCCCAAGGGTAAAGGAGAAGTTTGTGTTTGAAGCAAATTTATGATGTTTTTCTATTTTTTGCTATGGCGGCCATTTTGCTCATCAGAGCAGAATCTTTTCAGCTATTTTGGTAGATGGTCACCAAAGCAACATTCCTATGAAGTTTGAATAAAACTGACCCAAGGATACAGGAGGCATTGTCGTTTAAAGATTTTTTTCTATTTTTAGCTCTGGCGGCCATCTTGTTTGTCAGAGCACAAGGATTTTAGCTATTTTGGTAGGGAGTCATTTGGGCAACATTCCTGTGAAGTTTGAATCAAATTGGCCCAAGGGTTGAGGAGGAGTTTGTGTTTGAAGCAAATTTACGATGTTTTTCTATTTTAGCTATGGCGGCCATTTTGCTCATCAGAGCAATACCATTTTAGCTATTTTAGTAGAGGGTCACCTAAGCAACATTCCTATGAAGTTTGAATTAATTTGGCCCAAGGGTACAGGAGGAGTTGTCGTTTAAAGAATTTTCTATTTTTAGCTCTGGCAGCCATTTTGTTCACCGGAGCGGAACCATTTTAGCTATTTTGGAAGAGGGTCACCTAAGCAACACTCCTATAAAGTTTAAATGAAATTCGCCTTAAGGTACAGGAGGAGTTGTCGTTTAAAGATTTTTCTATTTTTAGCTCTGGAGGCCATCTTGTTCAGCGGAGTGGAACGATTTTAGCTATTTTTGTAGGGGGTCACCTAAGCAATATTCCTATAAAGTTTTATTGAAATTGGCTCAAGGGTTAAGGAGGAGTTAGCATTTAAAGCAAATTGTTGACGCCGCACGACACACGACGCACAATGCACGAAGCACGACGGACATTGACTGATCACAATAGCTCACCATGAGCACTTCGTGCTCAAGTGAGCTAACAACAAAGGTACAGATCAGCCTGTGCATCCACAATCTGATCAGCATCTTAGTGTCCATTGCTTGAACAGTAAACTACCTCTTGTTTCTAAATTTGTGAGATTCTTCCTGGTCTGCATGTGTCTTACCAGGGTTGTAAATCTCTGTGACAGGTTTTCTAGCAACGGGCCCATTCACCTTATTTGCATTATCTTCTGGTTCCTAGTCTGAAGATTATCAGTGTTGGAAAACAGGTAACCAGACCCCCCTGACCTTCAAGGTCAGGGGGGTCTGGTTACCTGTTTTTCCAATATTGACAATGTGCAAGCTGGGAGCCAGCAAATAATGCAAATATGGTGAATAATTGTACCCAATGTTAACCCTTCACATTACCAGGTGTTAACCCTTCGTGTTACCAGACGTTAACCCTTTGTGTTACCAGCTGTTAACCCTCTGCCTTACCAGATGTTAACCCTCTGCCTTACCAGACGTTAACCCTTTGTGTTACCTGATGTTAACCCTCTGCCTTACCAGATGTTAACCCTCTGCCTTACCAGACGTTAACCCTTTGTGTTACCTGATGTTAACCCTCTGCCTTACCTGATGTTAACCCTCTGCCTTACCAGATGTTAACCCTCTGCCTTACCAGACGTTAACCCTTTGTGTTACCAGATGTTAACCCTCTGCCTTACCAGATGTTAACCCTTTGCATTACCAGATGTTAACCCTTTGTGTTACCAGCTGTTAACCCTCTGCCTTACCAGATGTTAAACCTTTGTGTTACCAGCTGTTAACCCTTTGCATTACCAGATGTTAGCCCTCTGCCTTACCAGACGTTAACCCTTCGGGTTACCTGATGTTAACCCTTTGCATTACCAGATGTTAACCCTCTGCCTTACCAGATGTTAACCCTTTGTGTTACCAGCTGTTAACCCTTTGCATTACCAGATGTTAACCCTTTGTGTTACCAGCTGTTAACCCTCTGCCTTACCAGATGTTAACCCTTTGTGTAACCAGATGTTAACCCTTTGCATTACCAGATGTTAACCCTCTGCCTTACCAGACGTTAACCCTTCGGGTTACCTGATGTTAACCCTTTGCATTACCAGATGTTAACCCTCTGCCTTACCAGACGTTAACCCTTCGGTTTACCTGATGTTAACCCTTTGCATTACCAGATGTTAACCCTCTGCCTTACCAGATGTTAACCCTTTGTGTTACCAGCTGTTAACCCTTCAACTGCTTAACATGACTAGCAGACAGCATTTTCAAAGAGTATGTTTTTTTTCAGTTTTCAGTGAAAATAAGGCTCGATATTACATGTGAATCATCTGCCATGCAGACTATTTGCATGTACTATGTAATGTCAAGCCTTATTTACTACAAAAAATATTTTCAAAATTCTTGTCCCTCTGCTCAAGGAATTTAGCAGTTGAAGGGTTAAGATGAGATGATGATGATGATGATGAACAGAAGCAGTACTTACAATATCTCCTAGACCTAACATTGAGAAGTGACTGGAATTCTGCATGCTGAAATATACAAACAAGTGGCCCAATTTACAATACAGTAAAGTGAGTGAGTGTTTGAGTTTTACATCTCACCAACAGCTAAGGTCATAAGAAGACAGGACCTCTGTTTAAAGACACATCCAAAAGTCTGGAGAAGCCTGGGATCGATCCTGCAACCCCTGGTTTACAAGGCGAGTAGCTTAACCACTGCACCACGGACGCTTCTACCATACAGTAAATTTCCCATATTAAGACCACCTTTGGGACTGTTCAAAAGTGGTCCTTAGGACCACTTTTGAACAGTCCCAAAGGTGGACTCTTATTATGAGACACTGGGTGTTTGTTTGTTTGATTTGAGGCTTAACGTCCCCGTCAACACTGTAAAGGTCATTTTGGAGACATTGCTTCCAATTTTGTGGGACTCTTACCCGGCATTGAGATAAAATGACATCTCAAGCCCTGTCGCCCAATGAAACCAATAGGGTTTATTAGCATGGGCGGTCCGCCTCGCACCGCGGTTCCTGGACAGGCTTAGATCCTCCGAGCGGTTTACCAGTACTAGTGTGCGGGACGGATTCAGCTCTGCGTGGAAGCATCATGCAGCCCATATACTGGGTGTAGAAACACAAGGAAAGAATAACTGAACTATTCTCAATAAGCCTTAAAAGCAGATTTAGACTTGATTTTAGGTGGTCTTTATAGAGGAATTCTACTGTACATATTTTTTCATTTTCTACTAAGCTTCCCCCTCCCACCCCACTTTTTTTATTTATTTATTTATTTTTTATTTTATTTTATTTTTTTTTTTTTGCCTTTTTGCTAAAAACATTTTTCATGCTGTTCACGGAAGTTCTCCTATGTTTGTTATCTGGAGTTTAATGACCAAATTAACACTACCATACTAATCCTAATTTACAATATTTGGACAGATAGACTAAGCAAACAGTGCAGACCCAGGTCAGACTGCTCCTGAAGGAGAAGTCTGATCAGGGTCTAGTTACCAGGAAGTTACAGGTCTGATACCTGCCTAGTTGGCAACATTCTCTTGGGGAGATTGATCATGAAATCTTTTCTACGGTCATTCTCTCCCTTCTGCTGATTCAAGAAGGGCAGTTGTCAGTTTCTGGCAAAAGAATGTGCACTGTACTGGTTAACCGCTTATGTATAAGCCTGCCCAGGAAAAGAGTGGCTAAGTAAACTAGACATCTAGTTACGTCCCAAATACCACAAAAATCCTAAAAATTCGGACACCTCGAGGACTTGCTGTAATTCTCCTTAAAATTTTAACAAATTTGTTTCATGATCCAGCAAGGTGTCCAAAAGGTGCAGACGGAATGGCAAACAGTGTAGTCAGACACACATCCAACTGAGCTACTGAGACTGGCAAGTCTCATTTTGGAGACATTGCTTCCAGTTTTGTGGGACATTTAGCCGACACTGAGATGAAATGATATCTCAAGTCCCTGCCCCAATTGAAACCAGAAGGTTAATATGGATTGGACGGTCTGACTCACACTACTTTGCCTGGGCAGGCTTACTTCTTCTAAGCAGTTTACCAGTACTTATGTGTGGTCAGTTTCAGCTCTGCATGGAAGCATCATGCAGCCCAATCTATTTCTCCAAGCCCCGATGAGCAGGGGTGGTTCAATTCCTGTTATGTTCTTTAACCCTTATCTTGCTGTTCACGACAACCCCTATCTTTGAAAACAGTGTAGATCCAGATCATATGGCTTCTGAACAAGCCATCTGATCAGGATCTACACTGTTTGGCATTCAGTTTGAGAATTTGTAGCAATAAATTACATCAAGTACTTTGATTGGTTGATAGACAGAAATGGGTGTGGCTTAAATGAATATTCAGCAAGATAGGGGTTATGCAAACAGTGTAGACCCTGATGGGTAAACACCAGTTTCAGTGACACTGATTTGGGTCTACTCTGGCTGGCTAAGCAAGCATATGGACCCAGGTTTACAAATGGCCCTCCACACACAGCACCCTGATGTCACAGCAATAAGAATAATCATCAGCTGGATTTCAAACAAATCTCATTTGGCCAGTTTAACCTTATTGGTCTGTGATAGTCCATGGACAACAGCATTATGTCTCTTATTCATTAGAAACTTTGGGTTGATTGACAAACAACAGCCCCACAAACAGTCCTGACAATACAAACAGTTACCTTGGAAACACCAGTTTTCCTGGCAGTGATAATTTCGGTGCCTCTCTAACAAGACCTGTGAAATGGAATTTCTTGGCCAGCATTCCCACCTGTAAAAAAATTCAACATGTTAACCCTTCTCTTGGTAAATATATTCATTTTAGCCAGACTCATCTCTGACTTTGAACCAATCAGATTGCTTGATGTAATTTATTCCTGCAAATTCATAAACTGAATGTAAAACAGTGTAGATCCTGATATCAGATGGCTTCTTCAGAAGCCATCTGATCTGGATCTACACTGTTTGCGGCAATATCCTGATTCTCTCCCCTAAATTCGAAAATGGGGAAAATTTCTCAAAGACACTTTTTACACTAATGAATGCGTATGAATACAAAATCTGAGTCATTGAGGCGCTTGATTTTACAAATACCGTCCAGTACGATGCGCGAACGTCGTAACACTGTCTGAAAAGGAGATAAGACGGATCTTACATTTCAGACATTTCCAGTAACAATAATAATTTTAATTACGGAATAAGCGGCATTTCGAGCATTCCGCTTATTCCGTAATGATTAGTGTTGTTCCGATTGTCGCTGAACATCGAAAACTAATCGTTCTGAGCAACGTCGGCGACAATCGATAGCACTTTTGTCACTATCGATTGTAAATGAAGCCTGCTGTGCGCACTCTTTTTATCGCAGAAAAAAATTCATCATGCCATCTTGATTAGGTTTCTTTCCTTTGAAGTCTATTTATCGGCATTATTTTCATACTCTTTAAATTAACCCGGCACGTGTTTTAGCACCTGACCCCTGTGACTCTCCACGCTTCAGCGACCATAATTAGTGCTTTTGGCACTGATTATAAATACCGTTATGTAAACACGTTTTTAGCATGTGACACCTGTTGACTGTCCAGACTTCAGCGACCATAATTAGTGCCTTTGGTGTTGATTATAAATACCGTTGTGTAAAAGTATGATCTTATCGCTTTTGACGGTAACTGAGACGTGGTCAAATGTGAGCTCGGTATTCCTTTCAATATCAACATAAATAAATAACGTTCGAGAAGTCAAAATGGAATATGTTTAAGTGCGTTTATCCATATCAATTCTTCCAAAATGAATTCGTTGTAAGTTTTAGAGTGTGTAATTGCTACCAATTTGCGATATAAAGCGGATTTGTAATACACATCAACCTCGCTATGTCCCGGAAATCCTGGTCCAAACCAACGCACCGTGTCAGTTAACTCAGTTAACCGAAACGGGTTATGATCGCCGACCGTATTATTCACGCTACTATTCTACTATTACACTGCAAACACAAGTCTTCGGTCATACTGATAAGCGTATAATGAATGTTCCGTGTGACTAGGTGTGAAAATAAGGTGAAGTTATGACTCTTATTTGGGTGTATCTCTCAATCATGAAACTCAATCAACAAGTGTGAAAATCCTCCTACGGCGATTAGCAACATCTTATGTTGGATGACTGCAAAATTAAAACAGACTTTTCTACTGTCTCGTGAACGCTAGTTTTTTTTTTTTTTTTCGCGGGAAAAAGCGCATGCTTGGCGCGAAAAAAACAAAAACGACCTCATTATGGGGTAGTCTGCTATTGGTAAATAAGATAGGACTTTCAAAAATAAAATTTGCATAATACAAGGCGCATTTCTCAAAACACAACCGTTTAGTTATTGAGAACATATTTTATCGGTTCCAATTTATATTTTCTTTTTATGAAGAAAAAAACGCCCTATTAAAATAAAACAATAAGATTCAATGCATGTATATTTGCTACAATCCGATGACGTCATTTACCGATCGCCAACAGAAAAAAACGATAGACAATTGATTTTTCAATGATGTTGGTTGCAGAAAACTTTTATATTCGCATTGGTCTTGCCCATAAAGGCGGGTATGAAAGTTTGGGCTCATTTTATAGCCTGAATATTAAATTGTTAATTAAACTGCTTTCTTTTACGGTGATCTCTTTCTCGCTAAGCTGACAGTTTTGAGTTGATTGCATGTCATGTTTTATCACACGTGTCAAAGTAATTAAGTTTGTATAACTGTATATATCTTTAATTAGGTGTTATGAAGCTCAAATCGTGTGTGATTGTCACACCAGGGTATTTAATGGAATCACCGTTCACTTAATTTCATTGGGTCTCTTCCTAGTTATCTGCATAATACTGCATTAACGGGCTGAAATTCCATGCCCCATTTTCGTGCCCAACATCCTTATCATCACGTGTCTATGTCATTCTGAAGTTTCACTGAGTCCTCTATATTTCTTGTTTCCCTTTAGCAAACACAATCGTCTGCGAACAGACTTATTTCTGAATCAATGTCACAGGAAATATCATTAATGTACTGGGAGAATAACAGGAGACCAAGAACAGTCCCTTGTGGGACACCAGGCAAAACTAGAGCCCACTGCCTCATTAACTATGAGCTGTTTTCTGGAACAAATTACGCTCTGTAATTGGGTGGGAAAGTATAAATGGAGGCTCTGAAAAGCGTTTGCTACAGTTATATATTGTTGAAGCAAATGATGGGATATCCGATTGTACAATCGATAATCAATCGGTTTTACTTTACCGATAATCGATTGTAACTTTTCTGTCCGATTCACAACACTAGTAATGATAAAACCTGAAAGGTTAACCTAAAAATCTATCAAATCTTTCCAACGATAATAAACTGCAAATGCCTTAATTACGGAATAAGCTGTATTAATGAGAACTGCGCTTATTCCGTAATTATTAAATAATATCTTGGTTATGCAATCAATTTACTCGAAAAAAATAATAAGTTTATCTGCATATCATACCTGGAAAAGCATCTATCTGTTGGTCCTATTAGTATATAGACGAACACTACCATCAAGGTATTGGTAACAAGACTGTGAAACGTTATAACCGTAAAGATGATACCTTCTTGGATTGTTCTCAAACGTTGTAAATAGGTACTCAAAGTGTCTATATGCAGACGAATCACTTCCTAGATTAAGAAGGTGTGCCCATTCCATAAAGATAATGGGATTTAACCCATTTATAAACACAAATGCAGCAGTTAATGTTCTTTGCCAGCACTTTAAATTTGGAGTCCAAAAATATCGCCTAATTGCTAATGGCCATAATCTGGCAGGCCCAATGATATCTTGAATAACCATCCACTGTTCATAAATTTTCCTATTATTACCAGACATCTCTGAACGAAAATGAATAATCATATTCATAATTTTCACGTGCTAATGAAATATAGCGAGACAGTATAGTAGATCGTATATAGAAGTTCATTTAAATCAAACGTGTGCAGTCCTTTGGGTAAATGTTAAAATCTTGTGCATAAAACGTAGTAAAATGCGATTTTGTTCATATGCTATTGAAAGTCACTATCTGATGAAAAATCGTATATGAATTTAGACTTTGAATATGGATTGGAACAACGTTTTTTAGATTTTTTACTTTTATCGGATTGTTGGTGTTCGTCCTCATCCTGATCGTCACCACCTTCAAAAACTGGCTCATATTGACTCGGACAGCACAGCCCTTTACCTTTCTTACTTGCATGTGTTTTGGTTTTTGCTGATTCCTTTTTCTGTATTTTTCTTTTCGTACGTTTTCTCACGGTTACGAATCTATCGTCCATTTCTTTGGATGTAGAGGGCATGGGGCTATCATTATCATGGCGAGGGCCAGAAAGGGGCGCTACAGGCTGGTTAGGGGCAGAAAGGGGCGCTACATGTGTTTCCTGTGTTGACGATGATCGGCTGGAGTCATGAATTCCGGTACGTACATTAACGCCGGAGCCAGAAGCGCTGGGTGGCGATATTTCCCCATCGTCTGATTCAGTAGCACTTTCACTGTCTGAAACATTGAGTATTGAGTACCTCCGGTGCGATGCCTCGTCTGGAGGTGTCCATGTTTGAAATAGTGGTTTGGTATAGTTAAGTTTCTTGGGGGAGTCTACATGATAAATGGTCTTAATAAGGTCAAAAAACGCCTTGTACTTGTTTTTGTCCGAAACATGATTCCGCCACACTATTTCGGCTAAATGCTGCTCGAATAGTTTAGTATTTGTTCCATTTATTTTTCTAAAGTGATCTTTGCAGTGCTTCCAGGCACCTTCTATGCGGTTTGTGTGACAGTCTACAATTTCTCCGGTATCAACACAGCGGTACCGTTGTTTGAAGTTTGTTTTGTGGACAACTGTATAATGACGGTATCCTATTTCATTTAACCCTAGATATGCCCCCCCCCAAGAATCTGAAAAAATGCGACTACCGGGCTGCACATGCCTTTGAATTAGAGGAATTAGTGTTTCTGCATCTCTCTTGTCAACAGGATATATGATTAGGGTGTTTGATGCGCGTTCTATGATGCCAAAAATCCAAATTCTGTGCCCCTTAGGTTCACCCTTATTGTATTTTATTTTTCTGCCAAAGAGACTCTCGTCAATTTCGACATCACCGTCAAACAAAGTCATACTGTATTTATCATAAGCAAACTGGCAAAAAACCTCTCTAATATAGCTACCCCAGTCCACTGCTGTATGCTTGTAATCCATTCCAGTGGCAATCGCACACTGATGTAATGAGTTACCCTCCAAATACTGCTTTATAAAAATCATTAGGTCTCTTATATTATATGCAGAGCCTTCAAAAAAGGAGTACTTCCTCATTCCATACTCATGTTTAGAGCCCCTACACCGAAAGGTATACCCATCTGATGACCTTTCACGTCGTTTTAATGTTGCCTGTGTTCCACATTTTGAACAAGTTATCTCTGAAGCTAAAAGGCCTTGCCTTCTCAACCACGAAAATACCTCATTAGTATCACTTGTAAATAAATGATGAAAAGTCCAAGGATTCACAAAATCCTCAAACTCAATTTCATTAACATTCCTTATCATAAGGTCGTAACTTCCTTCTCCGTGCTTTTTCCTTGACATAGCGCCTGTAGTGAATCCCACAACAGAAACAAAGGAAATGACACAGAGAATACAGAGCTATAAGAAAAAATAGAAAAGGCAGCTCACCTAAACATGGATAATTGTAAAATATCATGCGAATTCATAGATTCGAACTCACCTATACTCATGCATAAATAATTCATGCTCGATATGAGAACAAGTATATTATGCCTATAGGACAGCCGAAATTAACCAACAAGCATACCATGTTCCTTTTCTCTCTACAATGGATCCCCAAAGAAAACCATTTAGAGACATTTGGAGATTCCTAACCTGCCATGCCTCGAAAGAATGATTATTTCTCTTCTGAGTGGGTATATATTGTTCCTGATTCTCTCCCCTATACATTTTCTCCCCTATACGCTTTCTCCCCTGTAAGAAATCTTCCATTTTTCAATATCTTTCACTACCCCAAAAGCATACCATGCCCCTTTTCTCTCTGGAATGCATCCCCAAAGAAAACCCTTTCAAGACACTGAGAGATTCCTACCCTGCCATGCATTGAAAGAATGTTTTTTCTAATTGGACTGGGTATATATTGTTCCTGTTTCTCTCCCCTATACGTTTTCTCCCCTATACGTTTTCTCCCCTGTAAGAAATCTTCCATTTTTCAATATCTTTCACTACCCCAAAAGCATACCATGCCCCTTTTCTCTCTGGAATGGATCCCCAAAGAAAACCCATTCAAAACACTGGGAGATTCCTACCCTGCCATGCATTGAAAGAATGTTTTTTCTCTTTGGTCTGGGTATATATTGTTCCTGATTCTCTCTCCTATACGTTTTCTCCCCTATACGTTTTCTCCCCTGTAAGAAATCTTCCATTTTTCAATATCTTTCACTACCCCAAAAGCATACCATGCCCCTTTTCTCTCTGGAATGGATCCCCAAAGAAAACCCTTTCAAGACACTGGGAGATTCCTACCCTGCCATGCATTGAAAGAATGTTTTTTCTATTTGGACTGGGTATATATTGTTCCTGATTCTCTCCCCTATACGTTTTCTCCCCTATACGTTTTCTCCCCTGCAAGAAATCTTGCATTTTTTCAATATCTTTCACTACCCCAAAAGCATACCATGCCCCTTTTCTCTCTGGAATGGATCCCCAAAGAAAACCCTTTCAAGACACTGGGAGATTCCTACCCTGCCATGCATTGAAAGAATGTTTTTTCTCTTTGGACTGGGTATATATTGTTCCTGATTCTCTCCCCTATACGTTTTCTCCCCTATACGTTTTCTCCCCTGCAAGAAATCTTGCATTTTTTCAATATCTTTCACTACCCCAAAAGCATACCATGCCCCTTTTCTCTCTGGAATGGATCCCCAAAGAAAACCCTTTCAAGACACTGGGAGATTCCTACCCTGCCATGCATTGAAAGAATGTTTTTTCTCTTTGGACTGGGTATATATTGTTCCTGATTCTCTCCCCTATACGTTTTCTCCCCTATACGTTTTCTCCCCTGCAAGAAATCTTGCATTTTTTCAATATCTTTCACTACCCCAAAAGCATACCATGCCCCTTTTCTCTCTGGAATGGATCCCCAAAGAAAACCCTTTCAAGACACTGGGAGATTCCTACCCTGCCATGCATTGAAAGAATGTTTTTTTCTATTTGGACTGGGTATATATTGTTCCTGATTCTCTCCCCTATACGTTTTCTCCCCTATACGTTTTCTCCCCTGCAAGAAATCTTGCATTTTTTCAATATCTTTCACTACCCCAAAAGCATACCATGCCCCTTTTCTCTCTGGAATGGATCCCCAAAGAAAACCCTTTCAAAACACTGGGAGATTCCTACCCTGCCATGCATTGAAAGAATGTTTTTTCTCTTTGGTCTGGGTGTATATTGTTCCTGATTCTCTCCCCTATACGTTTTCTCCCCTATACGTTTTCTCCCCTGTAAGAAATCTTCCATTTTTCAATATCTTTCACTACCCCAAAAGCATACCATGCCCCTTTTCTCTCTGGAATGGATCCCCAAAGAAAACCCTTTCAAGACACTGGGAGATTCCTACCCTGCCATGCATTGAAAGAATGTTTTTTCTCTTTGGTCTGGGTATATATTGTTCCTGATTCTCTCCCCTATACGTTTTCTCCCCTATACGTTTTCTCCCCTGTAAGAAATCTTCCATTTTTCAATATCTTTCACTACCCCAAAAGCATACCATGCCCCTTTTCTCTCTGGAATGGATCCCCAAAGAAAACCCTTTCAAGACACTGGGAGATTCCTACCCTGCCATGCATTGAAAGAATGTTTTTTCTATTTGGACTGGGTATATATTGTTCCTGATTCTCTCCCCTATACGTTTTCTCCCCTATACGTTTTCTCCCCTGCAAGAAATCTTGCATTTTTTCAATATCTTTCACTACCCCAAAAGCATACCATGCCCCTTTTCTCTCTGGAATGGATCCCCAAAGAAAACCCTTTCAAGACACTGGGAGATTCCTACCCTGCCATGCATTGAAAGAATGTTTTTTCTCTTTGGACTGGGTATATATTGTTCCTGATTCTCTCCCCTATACGTTTTCTCCCCTATACGTTTTCTCCCCTGCAAGAAATCTTGCATTTTTTCAATATCTTTCACTACCCCAAAAGCATACCATGCCCCTTTTCTCTCTGGAATGGATCCCCAAAGAAAACCCTTTCAAGACACTGGGAAATTCCTACCCTGCCATGCATTGAAAGAATGTTTTTTCTCTTTGGACTGGGTATATATTGTTCCTGATTCTCTCCCCTATACGTTTTCTCCCCTATACGTTTTCTCCCCTGCAAGAAATCTTGCATTTTTTCAATATCTTTCACTACCCCAAAAACATACCATGCCCCTTTTCTCTATAGAATGGATCCCCAAAGAAAACCCTTTCAAGACACTGGGAGATTCCTACCCTGCCATGCATTGAAAGAATGTTTTTTCTCTTTGGACTGGGTATATATTGTTCCTGATTCTCTCCCCTATACGTTTTCTCCCCTATACGTTTTCTCCCCTGCAAGAAATCTTGCATTTTTTCAATATCTTTCACTACCCCAAAAGCATACCATGCCCCTTTTCTCTCTGGAATGGATCCCCAAAGAAAACCCTTTCAAGACACTGGGAGATTCCTACCCTGCCATGCATTGAAAGAATGTTTTTTTCTATTTGGACTGGGTATATATTGTTCCTGATTCTCTCCCCTATACGTTTTCTCCCCTATACGTTTTCTCCCCTGCAAGAAATCTTGCATTTTTTCAATATCTTTCACTACCCCAAAAGCATACCATGCCCCTTTTCTCTCTGGAATGGATCCCCAAAGAAAACCCTTTCAAGACACTGGGAAATTCCTACCCTGCCATGCATTGAAAGAATGTTTTTTCTCTTTGGACTGGGTATATATTGTTCCTGATTCTCTCCCCTATACGTTTTCTCCCCTATACGTTTTCTCCCCTGCAAGAAATCTTGCATTTTTTCAATATCTTTCACTACCCCAAAAACATACCATGCCCCTTTTCTCTATAGAATGGATCCCCAAAGAAAACCCTTTCAAGACACTGGGAGATTCCTACCCTGCCATGCATTGAAAGAATGTTTTTTCTATTTGGACTGGGTATATATTGTTCCTGATTCTCTCCCCTATACGTTTTCTCCCCTATACGTTTTCTCCCCTGCAAGAAATCTTGCATTTTTTCAATATCTTTCACTACCCCAAAAGCATACCATGCCCCTTTTCTCTCTGGAATGGATCACCAAAGAAAACCCTTTCAAGACACTGGGAGATTCCTACCCTGCCATGCATTGAAAGAATGATTATTTCTCTTCTGAGTGGGTATATATTGTTCCTGATTCTCTCCCCTATACATTTTCTCCCCTATACGTTTTCTCCCCTGCAAGAAATCTTGCATTTTTCAATATCTTTCACTACCCCAAAAGCATACCATGCCCCTTTTCTCTCTGGAATGGATCCCCAAAGAAAACCCTTTTAAGACACTGGGAATTCCCTTCCCTTGCATGGCAGGTAAGTATGTTGGTTGTGTCGTCGACTGGTATATATTGTTCCTGATTCTTTCCCCTATACGAATTTTCCCCTATAAAATTTTCTTTTAAGTGAATATATATATACTATGCAAGCGTCTGTGTGACACTGATCAAGAAAAGTAGTTCCAATTTCAGTATTTTTTACCAAAAAAAAAATTGGATCCCCTAGGGGAAAGAATCAGGATATTGCCCTGTTTGCAAAGATAGGGGTTGTCGTGAACAGCAAGGTAAGGGTTAATCAATCCACTTACTTCAAATATTCTTTTATTTCAAAGTATTCAAAACTCCATAAGTCCCAGGCAATGTAATATCAAGAATATTTGGATTACAACCTGGCCTGAGGCTGTAAAAAACTTTTTTTCATACCCAACTTGGCTGCATATGGAATTTTTGATGCTGATAGATATTTAAATACCACCTTATAATGTTTGTTTCCTTTCAAATAGCAGAGCATGGTATCTGACCTGCTCATAAATATTACACAAGCTGTCACAGGACAGCACAGCTCACCTGTTTTGCACCTTATCTAAGTATGTTTTCATATTAATATTAGCAGCTATAACATGAGGTATGTTTATAGAATTTTGTTCAATCATCAGCTCACATGGAACTTATATTCCAGGTATGACATCTCTCCATCAAATAGTCTTCGAGCTAGATTGAACCGAAAAAGAAACGCAACTTTTTAACCCAAAAGATTTTAATGCAACCATCAGGTTGACTGAAAAATCATTTTGCGATTTACTTTCATACTTTTTAAACTTTCTTATGCAGAAAACATTTGGGCGATATCTGTACAGTTTAACGCTCCACTTGGCAATTTTTCTTCATGCAGTACATTAAATGTATACAGTAACTTCATCATATTGGCATATTGTGTTACCTAGAGTTTAGGTTTCAAAAGTCCGGTAAAATTTCTCTACGGAATATGGTACGTTTGATACAAGATCAACGTAACATAGCGGTCCAAATGCTTCTACGTGGGACATCTCAGGCTGTCATCGCCAGGAACTTCCAAGTGAGTAAATTGACGATAACTCGCTTGTACCATCATCTACGTCAACAGGGATGTGATTGGTCTACTTCTCCAGGGGAGGAAAATCTGTAGATAGCAGAGGAAAAACCTTATACCCCCTTCAGAAAATGATGTTACTGAGCTTTTCAGATCAAATCCACAACTTTTTATTTTTGGAAAAAATAGTGTCAAATAGAGGAATTCCTCTGAAAAAGAGGAAGAATCACACCCCTGGTCAAATGGGAACGACAAATGACAGGCCGAGAAGTGGACGTCCATGCGTCACGACACGTCGACAGGACAGATACATCCGTCTAAACCACCTTCGTAATTGGTTCCGCACAGCCGTTGAGACGTCTCAGGTGACACCAGGAATGCACAACAATGAAATAAGTGCAGATACTGTCAGGAATCGCCTTCGAAAATTTGGCTTATGTCCTCGTCGTCCGTACGTTGGTATGCCATTAACACCATGACGATGTCAGGTTAGAATGGCATGGCTCACACAACAGGCCATGTTTCCCCTTCGTCAGTGGTGTAACGTAATGTTTTCTGACGAGTCCAGGTACTTGTTGTAGTGAGCTGACGGCCGTCAACTTGTGTTCAGGAGTGACTGACAGCGTTATCGTGACAATTGTTTGGTTGAACGTGATCAATTTGGAGGCGGTGGGTTGATGGTGTGGGCTGGCATATCTTATGGTCATAGAACGCCCCTGGTATTCATTGATGGATCTTTGAAGGCTCAGCGTAATGTTGACATCGTTTTACGACCGGTAGTTGTTCCATATGTATGACAGCACAACGTTACATTTCAACAGGATAACGCTCGGGCGCATGTAGCAAGGGTCAGCATGGCGTTTCTTCAGCAAAACAACGTCGATGTGATGCACTGGCCTCCATATAGTCCAGATCTATCTCCTATAGAACATTAATTTTGTGGGATGTCTTGGATAGGCAGGTACATAACTGCCCCCAGCCGCCAACAATGCTTCAAGCCTTGCGTCTCGCGCTCATACAGAAGTGGAATGCTATTCCCAAGGCAGAGATTGATCGTTTAATCCTGTCCATGACCAGGAGTGTGCGTGCAGGACTGAATGCAAACAGAGGACATACTAGCTACTAACTGCTTATGTTTTGAACTTGTGAAATGACTACCTCTATGACAAAACGGATTTGTGTTCCAAACATTCTCAATGGAAATTGAACTCTCTATGGCTTGTTTGTTTGTTTGATTTGATGTTTAAGGTCCCCGTCAATACTATACAGGTCATTTTGGAGACGTTGCTTCCAATTTTGTGGGACTTTTACCCGACATTGAGATGAAATGACTTCTCAAGCCCTGTCACCCAATGAAACCAATAGGGTTTATAAGCATGGACAGTCTGACTCGCACTGCTTTGCCTGGGCAGGTTTAGATGCTCTAAGCAGTTCTCCAGTACTCGTGTGCGGCCGGATTCAGCTCTGCATGAAAGCATCACACAGCCCATTTATTTCTTCAAGCCCCAAAAGGCGGGGGCGGTTACATTCAAGAATGATTATCTTATTGCATCATTAAATCAATTTTCTGCAAACATGATTATTTCTGCAAATACTCGCATTTATATTTGGAGTTGTGTTTCTTTTTCGGTTCAGTATATAAGGCAAAATCACTGAACCATGAATATTAAATAATCACCAACAAATACTTTTTCCATGCTCAAATAGCAGAACATGGTATTAAACCTGCTAAGAAATATTAAAAGCCAAAAATTGTTTGCATTTTAATACTTATGGGCAGGATTAATTCCCTGCTGAGCATCGCCCCCGCCCATAGGGGCTTGAAGAAATATATGGGCTGCATGATGCTTCCACGCAGAGCTGAATCCGGCCCGCATACTAGTGCTGGTAAACCGCTTAGAGGATCTAAGCCTGTCCAGGAACCGCGGTGCGAGGCGGACCGTCCGTGCTAATAAACCCTATTGGTTTCAATGGGCGACAGGGATTGAGATGTCATTTCATCTCAATGTCGGGTAAAAGTCCCACAAAATTGGAAGCAGCGTCTCCAAAAGGACCTTTACAGTGTTGACGGGGACGTTAAACCTCAAATCAACCAACCAACCCTGCTGAGCATTTAAAGTTTTATAGGCTTTTAGAATATTTTTCTTCGTAAACAAGGTTTGACCTTTACAGACGATTTACATGCAATTCCATGTTTTCACTGAATAATGCAAATGCACTCTGAAAATGCCATCTGGTGCTAGTCGTGATTAACAGTCAAATTTATCTTAAACTTCTGCAATTTAATTAGGCATTATATACTTGCACTTTTGCTGAAAAAAAATGGTACTTTAATATTCCTATTGATTGTGCATTATGTTTCAGACATGTAACCCTTATCCTGCTGTTCACGACAACCCCTACCTTTGCAAACAGTGTTGTGAACTGGCAGGAATAAATTACATCAAGTAATCTGACTGGTTCAAAATCATAAATGGGTGTGGTTAAATTAATTATTCAGCAGGATATTGGTCAATTAACCCATTCAGTACCAGAAACCCCTTTACGGGTACCTTGGCAAACAGTGCAGGCCCAGATCAGACGCTGCAGAATGCGGCATCTGATCAGGGCCTCCACGGTTTTGCTAAAAGTTCAGCCATTTCTCTGATAAATTTGGAAGCAAAAACAACCTTGAACCCCTAAATTTCAAAATGGACTCCTGCTATACATAAGGTGGAAAATTCCATTTGGTACAAAAAGGGTTAATATACTTGCTAAACCATTTGACCATTGTCCTGCTGAACCACAATAAGCCCTACCTTTGCAAACAGTGTAGGTCAAGATCAGATGGTTTCTGAATAATTTGATCAGGATCTACACTGTTTGTCAATCAGTATGTGGATTAGAGTGAATACACAATAAAATTTAGTGGTCAATATGGTTAATTTATTCAGCAGGACACGGTTAACCTTTCAACCACTAATGAGTTTACTTTTAATGGGTTTTATGGCCCTTTCAAGACTACTTCAGTTACATCAGGTCAATCATCAATCAGAGTTGGGTACAACCCCAAGTACCCGAAAAATCACCAGACTTAATGTTGCAGACCTTGTCATCTCATATGACCTGAGTGAGGCCCGCAGAAGTCATACTTGGTCTTGTTATGCTAATGATTAATTGTGTTGGGATTTAGACATGTCAACCCTTGTGTGTCATTCTGTGTCGTCTCCAGACAATCAATATAACAGCAAAACTCATTAAAATGGCAATTTCAAGGATTTTTTTTTTTTTTTTGGTTTAGGTTTTACGGCCCTTTCAAGATTATTTCACTCATATCGAGCCGATCGTTAATCATAGGTGGGCGAAAACCGGAGTACCCGGAGAAAAACCACCTGACCTTCCGTTGCAGAACTTGGCATCTCACACATGACCAGAGCGAGGCTCGGACCCACGGCGGTGAGAGACCTAATGACTAAGAGTCAGCGCTCTTATCCATTAGGCCATGGCGGCCCGTAATTTCAAGGCTTAAGTGGGGGACAAAAGGAGGAAATGGAGGAATTGAGATATTCAAGAATAATGAAATAAATACGCCAAGAATTAAAAGCTGCGGATATGTGTACGAATTGCCTGCCCCCGCCCATAGGGGCTTGAAGAAATATATGGGCTGCATGATGCTTCCACGCAGAGCTGAATCCGCCCCGCACTGCCCCGCAAACTAGTACTGGTAAACAGCTTAGAGGATTTAAGCCTGTCAAGGAACCGCGGCGCTAGGTGGACCGTCCATGCTTATAAACCCTATTGGTTTCATTGGGCGACAGGGCTTGAGATGTCATTTCATCTCAATGTCGGGTAAAAGTCCCACAAAATTGGAAGCAATGTCTCCAAAATGACCTTTACAGTGTTGACGGCGAAGTTAAACCTCAAATCAAACAAACAAATCAACGAGGTGATTCTAACTAATGTCCACAAGAGTAGGCTCAATGAGGTGATTCTAACTAATGCCCACAAAAACCACCATGACGAGGTGATTCAAACTAATGTCCACAACATTTGTTTCTTTGAGTAATTAAGGGTAATATGTATTACTCATTGTTTATAGTGGCCAATTCTTTATTCCTGCAAATGCAAAATGTTTGGGAACATATACAGTAAAATTCGGCTATTAAGACCAGCTAAGATTGAGACAAATTCTGCTTTAAAGGCATATTTAAAATGTTTCAGCTCTTCTTTATGTTTTCTACACCGAGGGTCCTCTATAAAGAGACCACCTTTGGGACTGTTCAAAAATGGTCTTTGACCACCTTTGGGACTGTTCAAAAGTGGTCTTAAAGACCACTTTTGAACAGTCCCAAAGGTGGTCTTAATATAGGAATTTTTCTATACTGTCTTTATGACTAGGGTCCTCTGTACTGGTGTGTACTTACCGGGTTATCTGCTGGTCTAGTGGCCACTTTGACCATAACATTGGCACTAAATATGTAAGAGGAGAAAAATACCTGGAAAACAATAATAATAATTTTCAGTCATATGCAGGATGACAATTTTTTAAAGAACAATCATCAATCGTTTAAATACCTTTGGAACCGTGAAAATATGTTTGTCAAATTGTGAGTGGGAGTTTATGAGTGAGTGAGTGTTTTAGTTTTACATCTCACCAACAGCTAAGGTCATATTATGGAGACAGGACCTGGATTTAAAGACTCATCCGAAAGTCTGGAGAAGCCTGGGATCGATCCCGCGACCCCTGGCTTACAAGGGGAGTAGCATAACCACTACACCACAAAGGCTTCTAGTGGGAGTTTAAGCCACTATTGGTTAATGACATGTCAATCAGTATAATGAGGACAATTTAATTTTTCTGTAAAATAATACTTTGTTATGTGTACTCATTAGAAATGCCTTGATAAAATAAGGAAATCTGCTATTAAAACATTTGTTAGGCAGTCCAGGGGCGAGTTGTTCACAACTAATGATGTCGTTGGCTAATGAATTATTAAAACTTTGATCATTTCATTAACAAATACAAAATTTAGATATTGTACTGGCTAGAACAGTTAAAAATAAGACAATTAACTAGAAATGGTGTTTGTAAAACACAATGCCCCCAACCTTTGCTTGTCCTTAGATGGCAAAATATTCAACAAATATTGTTAAAGACTCAGAAACATACAACAAGAATTACCCCGAAGGCTATGTCGCGCCTGTGGGGGTGCAAAGTCACCAAACCATGAAATCTAGGTCAAGGTCAAACATGGATGCCTGCATAAAAATTTCACTCCTAGTTGCAAGCATGTACCAAGTATCATCAATGAAACTCTTAAAAACAGACTCTTACAGACTCTTACATCAGGGTGAAAGTTAGGGTTGTCACACTATTTTACAAAGTCAGTGAACCATAAAATGTAGGTCAAGGTCAGAAATGGATACTTGCATTGAAGTTTCAATTCCTAAATGCAAGCTTGTACCAAATACAATTAATGAAGCTCTAATAGATCTTGAGAAATGGACTCTTACATTAGATGTCGCAATAATTCACAAAGTCAGTGAACCATGAAATATGGGTAAAAGTCAAATATGGATGCTTGCGTTGCAGTTGCAATTCCTAGATGTAAGTTTGTACCAATTATAATTTAAAAAGCTTTAATAGTTTTCGAGAAATGGTGAAAGTCATGGTGGTTGCAATAATTCACGAAGTCAGTGAACCATGAAATATAGGACAAGGTCAGATATGGATGCTTGCGTCGAAGTTGCAATGCCTGGATGCAAGTTTGTACCAAGAACGATTAATGAAGCTCTAATAGTTCTCAAGATATGGACCTGCTGACAAGATTTTATTAAAAAAAACAAGGCATCGCATGCGATACAAATCCCCCTCGCACAAGACAACTTCGTGTGTGGAAAACACTGAAATGGCAAAAGTCCAACTTGCTTGAGATATCATATGCAACATTTGTGTAAAGTTTGTTTAAAAATCCATCCATAAATGTAGGTTCTAGAGTGATGACAATATTTCTCTAAAAATAGTCATAGGGACCTTGACTTGAGGCCATGGCTGCGAAGTAGATCTTGCTCAAGATATTATCATAAGCATCTTTTGTGTGAAGTTAGATTAAAATCATAAATGTAGGCGGTAGAGCAATGACAAAGTTTTTCTAAAAATAGCCATAGTGACCTTGACCTTGAGGTCATGACCTTGAAAGTCAAAGCAACTCGAGATATTACCATAAGAAACATTTGTGTGAAGTTCTATTAACATCCATCAATAAATGTAGGCACTAGAGTGATGACAAAGATTTTCTAAAAATAGCCACAGTGACCTTGATCTTGAAAGTCAAAATAGTTTGAGATATTGTCAAAAGGAACATTTGTGTGAAGTTATACTGAAATCGGTGAAGAAATGTAAGCGCTAGAGCCATGTCAAAGTTTTTCTAAAAATAGCCACAGTGACCTTGACCTTGAAAGTCAAACTCACTCAAGGTATTGTCATAAGGAACATTTGTGTGAAGTTATATTGAAATCAGTGAAGAAATGTAGTCGCTAGGGCGATGACAAAGTTTTTCTAAAAATAGCCACAGTGACCTTGACCTTGAAAGTCGAAATCGCTTGAGATACTGTCTTAAGGAACATTTGTGTGAAGTGGTATTGAAATTGGTGAAGAAATATAAGTGCTAGAGCACTGACAAAGTTTTTCTAAAAATAGCCACAGTGACCTTGGCCTTGAAAGTGGAACTCGCTACAGATATTGTCATAAGGAACATTTGTGTGAATCGATTTTGAAATTGGTGAAAAAATGTAAGTGCTAGAGCATGAAAAAGTTTTTCTAAAAATAGCCACAGTGACCTTGACCTTGAAAGTCAAACTCTTTCGAGGTATTGGCATAAGGATCATTTGTGTGAAGTTATATTAAAATCGGTGAAGAAATGTAGGTGCTGGAGCGATGACAAAGTTTTTCTAAAAATAGCCATTGTGACCTTGACCTTGAAAGTTGAAATGGCTTGAGATATTGTCATAAGGAACATTTGTGTGAAGTTATATTGAAATCGGTGAAGAAATGTAAGCGCTAGAGCATTGACAAAGTTTTTCTAAAAATAGCCACAGTGACCTTGACCTTGAAAGTGGAACTCGCTAGATATTGTCATAAGGAACATTTGTGTGAAGTTATATTGAAATCGGTGAAGAAATGTAGGCGCTAGAGCGATGACAAAATTTTTCTAAAAATAGCTACAGTGACCTTGACCTTGAAGTCTTGACCCTGAAAGTCGAACACACTCGAGATATTGTCATAAGGAACATTTGTGTGAAGTTATATTGAAATCAGTGAAGAAATGTAGGCGCTAGAGCGATGACAAAGTTTTTCTAAAAATAGCCACAGTGACCTTGACCTTGAAAGTCGACCTCGCTCAAGATATTGTCATAAGGCACATTTGTGTGAAGTTATATTGAAATCAGTGAAGAAATGTAGGCGCTAGAGTGATGACAAAGTTTTTCTTAAAATAGCCACAGTGACCTTGACCTTGAGGTCATGACCTTGAAAGTCGAACTTGCTGAGATATTGTCATATGAAACATTTGTGTGAAGTTATATTGAAATTGGTGAAGAAATGTAGGCGCTAGAGCGATGACAAAGTTTTTCTAAAAATAGCCATAGTGACCTTGACCTTGAGGTCTTGACCTTGAAGTCGAACTCGCTCGAGATTTTTTTATAAGGAACATTTGTGTGAAGTTATATTGAAATTGGTGAAAAAATGTAGGCGCTAGAGCGATCACAAAGTTTTTCTAAAAATAGCCACAGTGACCTTGACCTTGAGGTCATGACCTTGTAAGTCGAACTCGCTCGAGATTTTTTTATAAGGAACATTTGTGTGAAGTTATATTGAAATTGGTGAAGAAATCCAGGCGCTAGAATGATGACAAAGTTTTTCACAAATTACCAAAATGACAAAGGGCCATAACTCACAAAGTATTTTTCGGAATTTTGTCATAAGTTAATCAGTTCATCTACTCATCACCACCAATCTATTCACCAACTTTCAAGGCTCTAGCTCCAATAGTTTTTGAGATATCTTGCTGACAAGATTTTATTAAAAAAATTTCAAAGGGCAATAACTCTTAAAAGGGGCATATTCCGGACGAGAAAAAAAATAAGCATCAGCTAATTTTCCATGAGGAATCCATATATGAAATTTCAAAACCCTAGCATACACGGTTCTAAAGATATGCTATGCATCACTTTTAGCATACATCACAATGGGCACAAATTACCAAAATGACAAAGGGCCATAACTCACGAAGTATTTTTCGGAATTTTGTCAAAAGTTAATCAGGTCATCTACTCATCACCACCAATATATTCATCAACTTTCAAGGCTCTAGCTCCAATAGTTTTTGAGATATCTTGCTGACAAAATTTTATTAAAAAAAATTCAAAGGGCAATAACTCTTAAAAGGGGCATAATCCGGACAAGAAAAAAAATACGCATCAGCTAATTTTCCATGAGGAATCCATATATGAAATTTCAAAACCCTAGAATACACGGTTCTAAAGTTATGCTATGCATCACTTTTAGCATACGTTACAATGGGCACAAATTACCAAAATGACAAAGGGCCATAACTCACAAAGTATTTTTCGGAATTTTGTCATAAGTTAATCAGTTCATCTACTCATCACCACCAATCTATTCACCAACTTTCAAGGCTCTAGCTCCAATAGTTTTTGAGATATCTTGCTGACAAGATTTTATTAAAAAATTTTCAAAGGGCAATAACTCTTAAAAGGGGCATATTCCGGACGAGAAAAAAAATACGCGTCAGCTAATTTTCCATGAGGAATCCATATATGAAATTTCAAAACCCTAGCATACACGGTTCTAAAGATATGCTATGCATCACTTTTAGCATACATCACAATGGGCACAAATTACCAAAATGACAAAGGGCCATAACTCACGAAGTATTTTTCGGAATTTTGTCAAAAGTTAATCAGGTCATCTACTCATCACCACCAATATATTCACCAACTTTCAAGGCTCTAGCTCCAATAGTTTTTGAGATATCTTGCTGACAAAATTTTATTAAAAAAAATTCAAAGGGCAATAACTCTTAAAAGGGGCATAATCCGGACAAGAAAAAAAATACGCATCAGCTAATTTTCCATGAGGAATCCATATATGAAATTCAAAACCCTAGAATACACGGTTCTAAAGTTATGCTATGCATCACTTTTAGCATACGTTACAATGGGCACAAATTACCAAAATGACAAAGGGCCATAACTCACAAAGTATTTTTCGGAATTTTGTCAAAAGTTAATCAGTTCATCTGCTCATCACCACCAATCTATTCACCAACTTTCTAGGCTCTAGCTCCAATAGATTTTGAGATATCTTGCTGACAAGATTTTATTAAAAAAATTTCAAAGGGCAATAACTTTTAAAAGGGGCATAATCCGGACGAGAAAAAAAATATGTGTCAGCTAATTTTCCATGAGGAATCCATATATGAAATTTCAAAACCCTAGCATACACGGTTCTAAAGATATGCTATGCATCACTTTTAGCATACATTACAATGGGCACAAATTACCAAAATGACAAAGGGCCATAACTCACAAAGCATTTTTCGGAATTTTGTCAAAAGTTAATCAGTTCATCTACTCATCACCACCAATCTATTCACCAACTTTCAAGGCTCTAGCTCCAATAGTTTTTGAGATATCTTGCTGACAAGATTTTATTAAAAAAATTTCAAAGGGCAATAACTCTTGAAGGGGGCATAATCCGGACGAGAAAAAAAATACGCGTCGGCTAATTTTCCATGAGGAATCCATATATGAAATTTCAAGCATACACGGTTCTTTAGTTATGCTATGCATCAAAAGCGTAACGGATGGACGAACGGACGAACGAGCCAGAAGCAATATGCCCCTCCAACTTTTTCAAAGTTGGGGGCATAATGAGCTCGTTAAGCTAACGATGCTTTGAACAACTGGACCCAGTTCTTAGTACTCTCAGTTCTAATTTGTCATGGTAAACAAGCCATTAACATTTGATTCACATTTAAACCATAAATATACTATACTTTTGATATCTAAACAGTGTGACAGTAAAATGCATGTACAGCAGCAACATGTGCCAACACTTCAACAGCTCACCCACCCACCTCAACTTCAAATTTAAGGGTTAGTGGATTTTCAGTCATTCTGCTGGCAATTGTCTTGAAAAACATGAAGCAAAAGCTATTATATTTTTGAACTGCAGCTGTTCCTATATGTCTGACAAATTTTTGAGCTTTAACCCATTTGGTACCGGAAACCCCAAAAGGGATAAGTGGCAAACAGTGGAGGCCCAGATCAGACGCCGCAGAATGCGACGTCTGATCAGGGCCTACATTTTTTAAAGTTAAGCCATTTTCCAAATAAATTTTGAAGAACACACAACCTGACACCCCTAAACTTTGAAATGGACTCCTGCTTTATAGGAGATAGATTCCATTTGGTATAAAAAGGGTTAATTATGACGGTTATTATGAACAACATCAGGCTGCAAAGCAAAGCTCTTAAACTTTGTTTGTGATCCCATGTTGTTCATACTTCAATTAGCCCTTTTTGTGCCAATTGGAATCTTCCTCCTTATATAAGGCAGGGAGTCCATTTCAAAATTTAGGGGTGTCAGGTTTTGTTTTCTTCAAAATCGATTTAGAAAATGGCTGAACTTTTTGCAAACAGTGTAGGCCCTGATCAGATGCTGCGTTCTGCGGCGTCTGATCTGGGCCTGCACTGTTTGCCAGGGTACCTGTTTTGGGGTTTCTGGTACTAAATGAGTTAATGTTAAATTAACTTTATATTGCTTCTATTTACATTATTTTCCATACATAATGTGATAAAGTCTGGTTAGAGCCTAACATAGAGGTTAAACTTCGAACAGTGTCCTTGACATCATAATATTGCTATAGTCCAATCATACTGGAGATAACCATCATTTATTTTGATGTCACTCATTAACCCATTGTTTACTAGTGGACTCTTCCATTGCTATATGTTGGACAAGTCCATTTGTCATATAAATTAGGCCATTTTGTTTCGTTTTTATTCTATTTTTGACGGAAATATCTGTTAGCAAATTGAGGAAGCCCTGATCAGAAGCTGCAGACCATTAGCAAATAGTACAGGCCCCGATCAGATGCCACATTCTCAGGCATACTGTTTGCCAAGTTACCCCTTTAGGGGTTTCCCACATGCAATGGGTTAATCATGTAATGCTCGGTGAGTGAATATACTCTTTTGAGGTATGAGGAACATTGCATCCTAGTAGTTAACTACAGGTTGTTTCTGTAAAACCCCTCAGAATGTAAAATATTTTCTGATGAATCTGCACACTTTGTATTAACCCATTTTGTACTGGACACCCCAAAACCGGTACCCGGGCAAACAGTGCAGGCCCAGATCAGACACCGGCAGAACACGGCGTCTGATCAGGGCCTCCACCGTTTGCTCCAAGTTCAGTCATTTTCCAAATAAATTTTGAAGAAAACACAACTTGAAACCCCTATATTTTGAAATGGACTCCTGCTATAAAGGAAGATTCCATTTGGTACAACTAGGGTTAAAGGTTGCATGCTTAGCAATTTTGAGCAGAATATTCCAAGGGCAACAATTCACCTTAGAAGCAAGACTTACCCAGAAGACATCATAAATTAGAAGACCCACAAGAAGTAATGTAGAAACCTTCAGACTTGGCAGACGGACTAGTGCTATAAAGGCAACACAAAGACCCATTCCTAAGGCTGAAACAAGTAATACATTACACAAATAAGTATTCTCATCAAATGGCCTTCACCTTTACCACACTCTGGGCTAATTCAGCAGACGACAAAATTGTTGATATTTTTCATATTTGTCCCAGAAAAAAGGACTTGACATCTCATGCAAATTGTCCCCTATGGAGACAATTTGCATGAAATGTCCAATCCTGTTGACTGGTAAAAACAAGAAAAAATATTTCAAAATGTTGTCCGCTGAAAAAAAAAATCCCAGCAGGCAGTGTATTAAAATGAGTCAGCTTATGAGAAAAGGGTACTTATCACACAGGCAACCAACAAAGGCTCCAGCGAGCCAGCATGTACCCGCAGTCTCGCCAGAGCCTTTGTCAGATATTGATAGATATTTTTGTACCAGCCAATCGGAAATCTGAAGCTGGTGCAAAAATACCTATCAATATGAGACACACCTACTAATGTATGACAC
The DNA here is from genome assembly GCA_963580285.1 of Lucinisca nassula. NCBI lineage: Eukaryota > Metazoa > Mollusca > Bivalvia > Lucinida > Lucinidae > Lucinisca > Lucinisca nassula. The sequence goes on from OY757022.1 coordinate 55,112,815, forward strand.
ATGTTCATTCAACTCAAAACTCAAAAAGATCTGCCAGTAATATTACGGAATATTAGTAATATTAGGTATCCAATTTACCGCTACTGTTACTTTGGACCCGTGTGGCCATATAAAAACATGCGTACATGCATCGTGGATAGTGAATTTTACACATACAGCAGCAAAAAGTTGACATATAATATGCAGGATCCTGTGCTTCCAAGAGCTCTGTTTGTTACTCACAGACATGCAGAAAAGACATTTAAGCAACGTTAAATGAGTCACAGATGTTTCAAGTCATCAAATCATTACTATCATATCTGCATATCTTGTTTATCTTCAGTGTATTACATTGTACATTGATTTGGACTGTTAAAACAATCAACCTTAACCACAACTGAAAACATATGATATAGCTTCGCTGAGGAGCAAATTCTTACCTTTAAGAGTAGACCCCTTTTTTAGTGGGATGAGGCTTACAGTAAAGCAAGCAGTAAGTCCCAAAAGTTGTCTCCCTTTGAAAAATGGCAGAAAAATATGCCAGGTGTACCCATTTCCCTTAACCCTTTTTATACCGGAAAACCCAAAACGGGTTGTTGGCAAACAGTGCAGGCCCTGATCAGACGCCGCAGAATGGCCTACAGGGCCTACGGTTTGTCAAACATTCAGCCAGTTTCCAAATAAATATTGAAGAAAACACAACCTGACACCCCTAAATTTTGAAATGAACTCCTGCTATATATAAGGATGAAGATTCCATTTAGTACAAAAAGGGTTAGGGTGCTGTCTACTGATCTTGTTTGTTTGATTTTAGGTTTAATGTCCCCGTCAATAGGGTTTATAAGCATGGATGGGCCGACTTGCACCGCTTTGCCTGGGCAGGCTTAGATCCTCTAAGCGGTTTACCAGTACTTGTGTGCGGGTCGGTTTCAGCTCTGCATGGAAGCATCATGCAGCCAATCTATTTCTTCAAGCCCCGATAGGCGGGGGCTGTGTGTACTGATCTACACATTTGTTGTTTGCAAATGGCAGAAACATGGTTTCTCATGTGGCAGTCCAATTATCTTACCATCCATAAGAAGCCAGTGTCCTGTAAGAACCCAGAAACAAACTAAGATAAAGGACATGAAGAAAGACATCAACTCGGCAGCTGTGAATCTACCGCACAAACCAAACGAAATCCTGAAAGTACACAATAATACAGTATACATGTATGTATTTATTTTCATGCATACACCACAACCTCATTATACCACAGATGATTAAAACACAGTTTTGGATATAACACGGTTTCAAGATGGATCCCAAAAATGTATAGATTATATAGAAAAATGACCATAAATAGTCATTTTTCTATATAATCTATACATTTTTGTTTGGATATAACACAGTTGTTTAAGTAACACGGTTTCTGCTGTGGACCCCATCAATAGTGTTATAAGAGGTTGTGGTGTACAAATGTTCCTGGTTTTCCAGATTCATGCATAGTCCTGGGTTTTAAAGTTCACGGATTTATGAAATTCTTGTATTTGTTATAGACAAAGTCAAATATTTGCATGTTTCAATGTTTGCGGAATTCTGCTGATCCCAAAATTTGCAAACATAAATACATAGCAAAAGATAATACAATAACAGTATTAAATATAATATAAAATGAATGGATACATTTTTCCAAAAAGTCGACGCTTTGAAAAATATTTTCTACCTTAATATCAAACAGTCTACTTCGTGGATAACTGTATGTCATCTGGGGAGCTAAACTGGAAGTTTTTCAGACAATACTTTTGTTGAACGGCAACACGTCACCAGAGCCGTAAACAGAATTAACAGTCAAAAGAACAAATTACCTCCCCAAATGATAATTTTTAATACAGTTAATCCCATTCGAATGCAATTATACATGTGTATTGTCAAAAAATTGTCCTATTTGTATAATGGGGCAAGCACTGCCAGTTGCTCTAAATTAAATTTCAGCCTACAAAAAGCAATGTTACATTATGTAGTCAGGGTTCCAACAGTATATCACAGAATTTTATGACATTATCCAATGAATGTATTTATGCAGTCTGATGAGAATTTTCAATGATCACTTAGATACAGTAAAATTCCTGTATTAAGACCACCTTTGGGAATGTTCAAATATTGTCTATAAGACCACTTTTGAACAGTCACAAAGGTCGTCTCAGAGGACACTTGGCATAGCAAACACAAAGAAAGAATAATTTACCGTAAGCCTTTTAAGCCTTATTCCACTGAATATAATAATTAAGCCACTCCTATTACCAGCTATCAGCCAGTCACATTACTTGATGCATTATATTCATTATATTCACAAACTTCATGACAAACAGTGTAGATCATGATCAGATGGCAAAGACCGGGGTTATAGCAGGATAAGGGTTAAATATATGTCGATAGGAGAATAAAGACATAATTTCAGCTGTTCATAATAGCCTAATTTCAACAATTTTTTTTACAGCCCTTTCAAGATTATTTCACTTACATCAAGTTGATCTGATCATTAATCAGAGGTGTGGGAAAACCAGAGTACCTGGAGAAAACCACCTGACCTTCTGTTGCAGAACTTGGCATCTCAAATGTGACCCGAGTCAGGCTCGAACCACACCGGTGAGTTTAGAGTCAACACTCATATCCACTAGGCCATGGAGGCCCGTCGAAGTTTCAACATATGTATGGCTTGTTCAGTCATGCACAGGATGACTGAGTATTCGCTGGGCACACATGCTTGGAGATCTTTTTCCTTGCCAACTGGCAAGCATCAACCAATATGACGGCCAGCAAAGACAGCATCTCTACAGCTTGATCAGTCTTGGTTGTTCAGGAACTTGTTCCAATGAGCGTTCAATAGCCTTTGGCATGGGCTAATCAAACAGTGGTAAGCAGACTCTATGCAGATTTGATAAATGGCTTTTTTGCTGTTCACACACATCATCATACAGATGTCACCACTGTGCTCTTGCGCAATGTATTTACAGTAGAACTTCGATGGCTCGAACACCGTTGGCTTGTTTACCATGGATGTGTCGAACCCATTCTTGAGCCCCTAGCGAAATCCCCTACATAAGAAATAGTGGGGGATGATTAAGGAGATTTTAGTCTTTTATCTTGCAAATGTATGCTGCGTGTACTCATTAGAATCGCCTCAATGAGGCGATTCTAATGAGTACACAAAGCATACATTTTCATTATAGAACACCGAAAAAGATGTCCTAAAGTATGTCGTTATGCCTCCTGGCATTAGCCCTCAGTGGCTCGAACTACCCCTGTCTCGAACATATTTTCATGGTCCCAAAGGTGTTCGAGCCTTTTAAGTTTGACTGTAGTTCTATACCAGAACCTCTTTATAACAATGTTCATTAAAATTCCGTTTTGGATATAAGACATAGGTGACATGTATCTTGCATCACAGGGGCGTCCAATTGATACTGGCTAGGCCTGCTGTCCCAATACTAAGGATCATTATAGTAAGCCTATGTACTTACTTTTGTCCAGTGCTACATGGCCTCATCATATACTGGCACATTGGAAGCAGAAGGAATGCAAAAGCAACTGTTGCTAATACTGAAAAACAATTTTAACCATTTTAGTACCAAATGGAATCTTCCTCCTTATATATAGCAGGAGTCTATATCAAAATTTAGGGGTGTCAGGTTGTGTTTTCATCAAAATTTATGCGGAAAATGACTGAAATTGTAGCAAACAGTGAAGGCCCTGATCAGAGGCCGGGTTCTGTGGCGTCTGATCTGGGCCTTCACTGTTTGCCAAGGTATCCCTTTAGGGGTTTCTGGTACTGAATGTGTTATAAGAAAACTAGAAATGGTGTTTGTAAAACACTATTTTATAGGACTATGATTTCTCTTCATCTGACTATCTATGTTTAAAATTTGTTGAAAACAAATGTTTTGGATGACAGGCTGGAGGTTTTAGAGACCTTGGGAGGAATTTGATGGAGCTTGTCAGATTTGGGGCCTTTCAACCAATTAGGATTATGTCAGTTGAGGTCAGTTAACCTAACTACACTATTCCTGGGCAGGCTTAGACCTAAGTCGTTAACCAGTAACAGACAACTGCCCTTTTTGAATCAGCAGAATGATGGTAGAAAACTTTCAATGATTAATTCCATGGATGTACATGTATATAGCCGGATTGTGTCTAAAACCAGCAACCTCTAGCTTCTCAGTTAGACATGCTTCCAACAGTTACTACGATAGGCAGCCCGGCTCTCCACCAATATGCCATAGGACACAGAAATGAATGGTTTTGAGAAACTAGACAAAGCTGTGTACCAAATATCAAAGGCCTGGACATTCTAGTTTCAGGCAAGAAGATTTTTAAAAGTTTTCCCTATAGAAGTCCATGCAAAATATAAATTGTGGACCCCTGGACGGGGCCATTTTTGGCCTCAGGGCTATAATTTGAACAATCTTGGCAGAGATACTGTAAAAATTCGGCTATAAGGCGATTCAGCTTTAAGATGGGACCCCCTTTTCAGTTTTTCTAAGGTGGGATTTTGCTTATACTCTTTTATAAGACGGGTCAAATTTTTTTCCATATCTGTCGGGGCCTATCTGCTACCGCAAGATGCCATTTAGATATGAGAATTCAGCCTTTTTTCGTCAGAAAACCCCTCTAATTACCCTTAACATGGCTTGTTTGGCCGCTTGTTTATGTTCTGTTGACATTCTGTGTCTTCGTTTGTAAGAGTTACAAAGAGAGACAACTCTTATTGAATCTGAATAGGTACATCTATTAAGCATTGGGAAAGGGGGGAAATTCATTTCCATCCACAAAATTTAGAAATATTTGTTGCAGCTTTTTTATAAGTAACTGAACCGTTATTTTATCGGGGAACACAACACCTAGCTATTCAGTTTCAGAATCAACGCCCCAGCTAGTACAAAATAGCGGCAAACGTCGGGCCGATACGTGGTATTGCTGTCGGCCCGGTACATGCTTTGCTGGCTTAGGCTACACAGACTTCTATTTAATAGATGACAGGGGCTGACAAATCCATTTCCCGGCCGTCCGGGACAAGTCCGAAATCACGCCGAGCAGGTGCACTTTGACCTTATGACACTCGGTCGGGACAAGTGCAAAAAAAAAAAAAAATCGTCTACAACTGCCAGTCTATTTGAGTCCTTAAATACGGTAAAAATAAACCAGTAAGTAAATCGCCGTCAATTCAGAGACTGTGTATTTGATACGGTTCAAGTATGACACTATTGTTAATCCCTGTCGTATAATTGCCACCCTGCGTGCGTGCCGATAAGGTGGGAAAATATGGTCAAGTTAATTATGTCTCTAATTTGCTTTTATCCTCCAGTCATAAAATTTAATCCACAATCAATCCTCCAGTCATAAAATTTAATCCACAATCAATGTGAAAATGATTTAATTGCTCCTCAGACTATTAGCTACATCTAACGGTATATGTTTGCATTATAAAATCGGACTTTTCTACAATCTCATGAATGGTTATGTTTTGGCGCCAAATAGCAGACGTTGGCGGGAAAGTCGAACGCTGTTGTTGGTTATTGACACGGAGCTTCTGGGGATAATTCGGGAGCTGTGCAAAGCACTGATTTTCTATCCACCTCTATTCACAACCGTTTAGCTATCGGGAAAATATTTTTTACCCGTTCCAAACATTTTTTTTTATGAAAGAGATACATGCAATGAAATGAAACACGTGTTATGAAATGAAACATTTACCGAGTGGGCGGCGATTTATATCAATTCAAAAATCACCGATCGGCTTTTTCTGTATGTCTGGTCTTCACTGGACATTGCCGAAAAAAAACCTGCAGTCCATGACCGTGGCTAAAAGACGGGGTCATTTTTTGGGGCTCATTTTGGAGGGAAAAATCCTCGTCTTATAGCCGAATTTTTACGGTAGTCGAAGCTGTGAACCAAGTATCTCAAAGGCCTGGACCTTCTGGTTTCAGTCAAGAAGATTTTTGAAGGTATATTTTTCTTAAAGTTTCGTACAAGTGAGCCCCATTGCAGGGTCATTTTTGGCCCAGAGCTATGAAGTTAAACAATACTGGCAGAGATCCTCTAGGGCTGGGACCGAACGATGGTCTCCTTATTCACCGACAATGGGGAATAGGGGTACCACTGAACGACTACGGTGTAGTGCCAGCATGGATTTGTTCCCCAAGACCCCACCAGCTGACGACCCGCGGCACGGGGAAACTGGAAAACAACAACAAAAGATCCTCCAGATGAAGCTGTGTACAATGCAATTTGACCTAGTAACCTAGTTTTTTATCCGATATGACCCATATTCATATTGGACACAGATATTTACAAGGCAAACATTCTGGTAAAGTTTCATAGACTGAAGCAACATTATGACCTGTAGAGGGTGAACAAGGTTTTAAAGAAACTTGATCTGGTGACCAAGTTTTTGACCTGACATGACCCATATTTGAACTTGACCAAGATATCATAATGACAAACATTCTGATAAAGTTTCATGAAGATTGAAGCACAATAATGGCCTCTAGAGGGTGAACAAGATTTTAACCCAATTTGACCTTGTTACCTAGTTTTTGATCCGATATGACCCAAATTAAAATTCGACCAAGATAACAAGAAAAACATTCTGGTAAAGTTTCATGACGACTGAATCAAAACTTTGGGCCTCTAGAGGGTGAACAAGGTTTTAAAGAAATTTGACTTAGTTTTTGGCCAAATATGACTTTGACACAACATGACACATATTCCAACTTGACATAGAAATCATCCAGACAAACATTCTGGTAAAGTTTCAGGAAGATTGAAGCAAAATTGTAGCCTCTAGAAGGTGAGCAATGTTTTAATGCAATTTGACATAGTGAACTAGTTTTTGACCCAACATAATCCATATTCAAACTAGACCCAGATATCATTAAGGCAAACATTCTGGTAACCTTTCATGACGATTGATTTGTTTGTATTGGTTTGTTTTGTTTGATTTGAGGTCCCCGTCAAATCTGTAAAGGAGTTTTATGGCCAAGTCAACACATGAAGGTCATTTTTGAGCCGGTCAGTTTACCTAATCACACTTTTACTGAGCAGGCTAATACGTAAGCGGTCAACCAGTACAGTGCATTTTCTTTCGCCAGAAACTGACAACTGCACTTCTTGAATCAGCCAAAGTGAGAGAATGACCATAGAAAAGATTTCATGATCCATCTTCATGAAAGGATGTTACCGTCCCTGGCAGGTATCGAACCAAATTAATTGTGAAGTTTGAAGCAAAACTTTGGCCTCTAGAGAGTGAACAAGGTTTTAAAGAAATTTGATCTAGTAACCTAGTTTTTTCATTGAGGCGGTTCTAATAAGTACCCACAACCTATGTCTTGGAGTAATAATAAGAAAAATAATGTATACCCCCGTAAAGCCCTGTTTTCTCTATATAAAGTGGGGTATGGGGGGGGGGCGTCTTCATTTCAAGGACCGGTTCACGTGATGGTGATCAAACATGACCCATATTAAATCTCGACTCTGATGTCATTTAGGCAAACATTCTGATTAAGTTTCATGAAGATTGAAGCAAAACACTGGCCTCTAGAGGGTGAACAAGGTTTAAAAGAAATTTTGACCTAGTGACCTAGTTTTTGACCTGACATGAACCATATTCGAACTTGACCTAGATATCATCAAGACAACCATTACGACAACTAAAGTAAAACTGTTGCCTATAATGGGTGAACAAGACAAATGTTGATGACGGACGACGGACGTACGCCCGACACAGGGTGATCACAATAGCTCACCTTGAGCGCTTTATGCAAACAAATTCAGGAATAAGTGTGAGATCTGATCCGATCAGGCATTTAAAATCATCATTAATTTAAAGTGACACCATGTGATTTTGTGAATTACAATTGTTAAAAACACTCATGTTCGTTCTCTGGCTTACTCTAAGAAGTGGCTGAGCTTACACTGCCCTTTGGTTACTGAATATAAGGGATGCAAATCTCAGAACACATGTTTAACCCTTTTTGTACCACCTTATATATAGCAGGAGTTCATTTCAAAATTTAGGGGTGTCAGGTTGTGTTTTCATCAAAATTTATTTGGAAAATGACTGAACTTTTAGCAAACAGTGGAGGTCCTGATCAGACGCCGCGTTCTGCGGCGTTTGATCTGGGCCTGCACTGTTTGCCAGGGTAGCCGTTTTGGGGTTTCTGGTACTAAATGGATTATTAAAGGTTACACCTATTTATTTCATACTAGTGATAACAGAAATAGTAAGCTCAACCAACCTGCTGTACATATAGCAAAGACCATCTGTAGAGAGTCAAAGAATAGAAACATCACTAACAAAGATATAGAAGCCCCGATTGGCAGAAAGGCTGCCTGGCAGGAGTCAATCGTCTGCACATCTGAAAGGATAAATATAAAAGCACATGTAGATGGAAATATAATCAGGGAGCATCAACTTAGTTCACAACAAACTCTTATCCCTTCTCTTGCTGAATATTCAGATTAGCCACACCCATTTCTGACTTCGAACCAGTCAGATTACTTGATGTAATTTATTCCTACAAATTCATAAATTGAATGTCAAGCAATGTAGATCCTGATCAGATGGCTTCTTCAGAAGCCATCTGATCTGGTTCTACACTGTTTCCAAAGATAGGGGTTGTCGTGAACAGCATGATGAGAGATATAACACTACTCATAGAAATGATGGGTAGTTTTTGTCAGTTCCTATAATGATCCTAAATATTGGGACAGACAGGCCTAAGCAAACAGTGCAGACCCAGATCAGACTGCTCCTACACTTAGTGCAGACCCAGATCAGACTGCTCCTGAAGGAGCAGCCTGATCAGGGTCTTCACCGTTTGCTCCTGAAGGTGCAGTCTGATCAGGGTCTTCACTGTTTGCTCCTGAAGGTGCAGCCTGATCAGGGTCTTCACCGTTTGCTCCTGAAGGTGCAGTCTGATCAGGGTCTTCACTGTTTGCCATTTTGTCTGCATCTTTTAGACTCCTTGCTGGCTTGTGAAACAAATTTGTTAACAGTTGAAGAGAATTACAGCAAGTCCTCAAGGTGCCCAATTTTTTAGGATTATTAGGGTGTGTTGCGGTACTCTTTTGAACAGGCTGTGGTTCTAATGAATACCCACAACATGGGTGGAGAAATATGGAAACTAGACTTGTTTTCTGAGAAAACAGATGTCTCCCCCCATCACATACTCCTTTCAAAACAAGCTAACCAGCATTGCTGTGACCTTGAAAACAAGAGGGCCAAGATGGCCCAGAATCGCTCACCTGATATCAAGTTGTCACATAGCTTCTGAAAGTCATGTGGCTGACAGCCATTCCATGAAGCATAACTGTTGCACTTTACGTAGATGATCACCTGGGCAACATTCTTGCAAAGTTTGAATAAAATGCCTTAAGAGTTTCTATTTTGAGCTATGTCAGCCATTTTGTTAATTCAAATAGAAGCATTTTAGCTATTTTGGTAGCGGATCACCTGAGCAAAATTCCAATGAAGTTTGAATGAAATTGGCCCATTGGTATAGTAGGAGTTGCCGCTTAAGGGTTTGTCTATTTTTAGATCTATTTGCAAAAAATTCAACCATTTTTATATCAATTTCTAAACTCAACTTTGTACCTGAAAATTTTGAAATGGACTCCTATATATAGGGTGGAAGATTCCATTTAGTACAAACTGGGTAAATTATGTAGGTCAAGGCATAGAAACATGTAACAGTTTGTCTGACCAAGCCTCTTGCATTTCTCAGAAACCATCATCTGTGGATCCATCCCACACAGTAAGCAATGATAACTGATCTGTTTGTGTGAATTTGTAGTGTTGTCTGTGTGTTCTACGTATTCATATGTCGTATAAACCTTTTCATATGATTTTAACCCTAATCCTGCTGTTCACAACAATCACTAACTTTGCAAACAGTGTAGATACACTGTTTGTCATGCATTTTTTTTTTTGTTTTTTTTTTTGGTTTTGGTTTTACGGCCTTTCAAGATTATTTCACTTATATCAAGCCGATCATTAATCAGAGGTGGGCGAAAACCGGAGTACCCGGAGAAAAACCACCTGACCTTCCGTTGCAGAACTTGGCGCCTCACATGTGACCCGAGTGAGGCTCGAACCACAGCGGTTAGAGACCTAATGATCAAGAGTCAGCACTCTTAACCACTAGGCCACGGAGGCCTGTTTGTCATGCAGTTAGTGAACTGCTTGAAAATATTATATAAAGTAATTTCATTAGCTGAACTCAGCAATGGGAGTGGCTTAATTTATTTATGCAGCAGGATGAGGGTTAATTACCAGACAAAGAATTAAACAATAGAACAACTCATTCTGATTGTTTCACAGAAGACCCTCATTATATCAACAGTATCTGTTCGCTGATATTTTGGCGTTGTAAGGAATATGTAGCTATAAATTTTGTTTGTTTGATTTGTGGTTTAACGTACCCGTCAACACTGTGTAGGTAATTTTGGAGACATTGCTTCCAATTTTGTGGGACTTTTACCTGACATTGAGATGAAATGACACCTCAAGCCCTGTCGCCATTTCACAGAGGACTCTCATTATATCAACAGTATCTGTTCACTGATATTTTGGCGTTATAAAGAATCTGTAGCTATAATGAATCAAAATAAGAAGTATAAGAGGTACTAAGGGGCTTATTTACTGAACCCTTTTTGTACCAAATGGAATCTTCCTCCTTATATATAGCAGGAGTCCATTTCAAAATTTAGGGATGTCAGGTTGTGTTTTCTTCAAAATCTATTTGGAAAATGGCTTAACTTTTTGCAAACAGTTTAGGCCCTTATCAGACGCCGCGTTATGCGGCATCTGATCTGGGCCTGCACTGGATGCCAGGCTACCCGTTTTGGGGTTCCGGTACCAAATGGGTTAATTATTCTAAGAAACAGATGTTGTGGACATTTGTTAAAACCGCCTTGGGGAGGACAAATGTTGTGGACATTTATTGGAACTGCCTTGGTGAGGACAAATGCTGTGAACTCAGTGAGGCAATTCTCTCTCAGAGTAGTGATTCTAACAAATATCCACAAGACTTGTTTCTTGGCGTATTTAAAAATACAATGTCCTTGAGAATCTGTAAATCCATCTCATCTGTTCTTATAAAGAATTTTTTTTGCTATATCAAATGTTATTATACAGAGGATTGACAGTAGACAGTAAACAATGTAATGAGTCTATGTAAGGAAATCATACCATAATTATTAGTTAACCCATTTAGTACCAGAGACCCCAAAACGGGAACCCTGGCAAACAGTGCAGGCCCAGATCAGATGCCGCAGAATGCGGCGTCTGATCAGGGCCTCCACTGTTTGCTAAAAGTTCAGTCATTTTCCAAATAAATTTAGAAGAAAACACAACCCAACACCCCTAAATTTTGAAATGAACTCCTGCTATATATAAGGAGGAAGATTCCATTTGGTACAAAAAGGGTTAAATATTGCCGGGGTGTGTAATAACAGCTGACTGATTTAGGTCCCAGCTGAATAAATTGAGCTCACCCATGAGCAAAGAACCCATTGCTGTCTCCGACTTATGTTCTTCAATCCTGTGTGTACATCCAACTGGAAGGACTATACACATGACTTCTTACATGAAGCTAGCTCCTGGTCTGCCCATTGGGGCTTGAAGAAATATATGGAGCTGAAGCCAACCCGCACATGAGTACTGGTAAACTGCTTAGAGGATCTAAGCCTGCCCTGGCAATGCGGTGTGCGTCGGACCGTCCATGCTTATAAACCCTATTGGTTTCATTGGGGGACAGGGCTTGAGATGTCATTTCATCTCAATGTCGGGTAAAAGTCCCACAAAATTGGAAGTAAAGTCTCCAAAATGACCTACATAGTGTTGGCGGGGACGTTTAACATCATATCAAACAAACAAAAGCTCCTGGTCTTTCTGTCTGTCAACAGCAAAGGCTATAGTGAGTCTACGCAGGCTCAGCTATACCTTTGCTGCTCGCCTAGGGGATAAGAGCTCTTTTCTCTATCAGCTCGGCTGCCTCTATCATAGTACATGAATAATTCATACAGGATTTTTCTGCTCTACTGCCTTCTGAATCTTTGTGTAATTTAAATCCAAACAGCTGTAGAAACATACAATTATAATGGCTCATTTCTTGAAAATGGATTTTTTTAGTAATTCGGTATGAACCTGAAATGTTGTGGTTTTCAAATAGCTAGGTAAGTGGGGTATATTAAGCAGTCTCCATCAGTAAATGTTAATTTCCTAGTATTTCCCAGGAGTTCCCAGTATTTCCCGTTGTCCTGGGAAATATGAGTATTCAACCTTGCACGTCATAGATAGCATGTCTTTTTCATTATCTAATGGTGGGTGAGCACTCAAGTTATATACAAGCAAACACTTTCCTCTTTCTACATATAGGGAAGAATTTCTCTTGTCCCTGTTTTGGGGAAGAATTTCTTTAGTCCTTGTTTCAGTGTATGATCAACAAAGTCGAGGAGATTCTGCAAAGATTCGCTTGAGCCTGTGTTGGGTACATATGTGACAAGTACATCAGCTAACAACATTTGAGGGATACCTTCTTTCTAATGTATGTGGTGGGTACATTCTAACAAGTACCCACAACTTTCTAATGTATGTGGTGGGTAATTCTAACAAGTACCCACAACTTAAGTTTTTAAAATGTAGGAATGATTACTCCAAATTATCCTAGAAGCCCCCGTGGTGCAGTAGTTACGCTACTCCGCTTGTAAACCAGGGGTTGCAGGATCGATCCCGGGCTTCTCCGGACTTTCGGATGAGTCTTTAAACCGAGGTCCTGTCTCCGTATGTCCGTTGGTGGGATGTAAAACTCAAACACTCCACTCCACTCCAAATTATCCTGATTCCTCCTCCTTATATGGAACTTTGTGATGACATTATTAAAGTCGATATTTTATTTTTTTTTTTGCCACGTTTTTAGGCAATAACTTCTTTATTTTTTTATTTTTGATCAACATATCCAGCGATAAAGTTGTAGAGGAGAAGCTCTGCCAACTTCTCAAAAAGGCTTCATGCCTCAAAGGTATATGACCAGAGCTGTTATTTGATGGAGATTTCTGCGATTTCAAGTCTGAGTTAAATTTTTTACAAGTCCCGCCTTCGCGGTGTGGTTTGAAGATTTGTCATCTGTTCAGTGCTTGACTGAAGGATAATTATGTGGGTCATTCCAATATTCCTGCAAGTTTACAATGTACACAATCGAGGGTGAATCATGAAACAAACTTGCAATGACTGGTGTATTATTTTAATTTTTTCAGCAATATTAATCAAAGGTGTATTGTCTTTTCTAATGGTTTGCCGACTAAAGCCATGTTTGTCATGTTTTTGACTGTCTACACTTATGCAACGTCCCTTCAGTTGGACGCTTAGTTGGCTGCACGGAATTTATCCATATATAGATAGGTTAGTCATGTGTTTACATTTTGATAGTATGAGTGACAGAATTGGACTAAGTTTTTGTCAAATCTGACTAGAGCACACAATTCTGAAGGCTGCCTCCTTTACGAGAAGTTGGCGGGGCTTCGCCTCCACAACTTTCCCGCTGAAAGTGTTGATCAAAAATCAAAAATAAAGAAGTTATCGTCGAAAAACGTCACAAAAAAGATAATAAATCGACTGTTTTTGTGACTGGTTTCTGCAAACAGACTTTGTAATCAATACAACAGCTTTTCTTTTATATGAACATATGCTGTCAGATCTTATTTATCGGGTACAATAACAGACAATTAGGAACACTGATACACTTTCCTGGGCTGTCAGTTAAAATTGTTTCTTGTTGATTTATTTAGAAAGTGGCTGAACTGTTTGCAAACGATCAAAATCTGGGCTTACACTGTTAACCAGGATCTGGTTTTCAGGTTACCTACCGGTATAAAATGGAGCAGATTTTATACGTAAATGCAAGAAACGGGTCAAGGCCACAGTGTTGCTGCCTCCGAGTGTCAAGGTCAGCTGTGTCTCACAAATCTAAAACTCCACCCTTAGTGTTCATTGAAACTTTAACCCATTTTGTACCGGAAACCTCAAAACGGGTACCCGGCAAACAGTGCAGGCCCAGATCAGACGCCGCAGAATGCGGCGCCTGATCAGGGCCTACACTATTTGCAATAAGTTCAGCAATTTTCTAAATTTTAAAGACAACACAATCGGTAACCCCTAAATTTTGAAATAGACTACTGCCATATATAAAGAGGAAAATTCCATTTGGTACAAAATGGGTTAAGCAGTGGGTAGCAGTGTTTGTCTAGTACAATGAGAGCATGAAAAACTAGATCTGCAGTCGATGGTAAACCATCGCAAATACCCGCTTTTTCTATTAATAACACTAATGACTATGTATTAGCTAGCCAAAACTACATGTAAGTTAAAAAAAGTTGCAAAGAACATTCTAACTGATAAGCAAAGTTTCAGAAGTGTAACATTTATAGTTTAGAAGATATGGCAATGTCATACTTTTTGACCTTTGACCTTGGGGTTATGCTGAATCCACCTAAAGTATCCCAATTTATTCTATATTCCAACAGCCATCCAATAACGAAGTTTCAGAAGTGTAACTCCAATAGTTTAGAAGATATGGCAAAGTCATACTTTTTGACCTTTGACCTTGGGGTCGAGGTCACACCAAAAGTAGCCCAACATATTCTATATTCCAAGGGCCATCCAATAAGCAAAGTTTCAGAAGTGTAACTCCAATAGTTTAGGAGATATGGCAAATCATAATTTTTGACCTTTGACCTTGGGGTCATGTTGAGGTCAAGGTCACATCGAAAGTATCCAAATTTATTCTATATTCCAAGGGCCATCCAATAACCAAAGTTTCAGAAGTGTAAATCTAATAGTTTAGAAGATATGGCAAAATCATACTTTTTGACCTTTGACCTTGGGGTCAAGGTCACACCAAAAGTAACCTGACATATTCTATATTCCAAGGACCATCCAATAAGCAAAGTTTCAGAAGTGTAACTCCAATAGTTTAGGAGTTATGGCAAATCATAATTTTTGACCTTTGACCTTGGGGTCATGTTGAGGTCAAGGTCACAAAAAAGTTGCCCACTGCCATCTACATTCCATGTACTATCCACATGCAAAGTTTCAAAAGTGTAACTTCAGTTGTTGCAGAGGAGATCCAATCACAAGAAATGTGACGGACGGACAGACGGACAGACAGACGGACTGACGCCGGATCGAACTGTGGTACGAAAACAATATACCCGATTTTTCTTCGAAAAAGCGGGTATAAAAACAGGTAAAGGTCAAACATGGGTCACTTTATCTTATGGTTTTCAAGACTCTATCGCTAGTGTTAGCCCTAATCTTGCTGTTCACCACAACCCCTATCTTTGCAAACAGTGTAGATCCAGATCAGACGGCTTCTGAAGAAGCCATCTGATCAGGATCTACACTGTTTGGTATTCAGTTTATGAATTTCTAGCAATAAATTACATCAAGTAATTTGATTGGTTGATAGACAGAAATGGGTGTGGCTTAACTGAATATTCAGCAAGAGAAGGGTTAACTGTGAAAGTCAAGTTCAGTGAAGCATGGCAAACAAGTCATTGTTAGACAGGAGTAATTGAGAAAATAAACCTCTTGGTCATACTTGGCTAAGTATTTAGGCTCCTTCTCTTGTTTTTACAAAAGCTAGAGCAAGTGACCAGTGGGTTGCTAACAGAATTTTCCATCAAAAACAGAATACGAAAGAAAAAATAGGCCTGACACCCCATATATGACAAATGGACTTGTCCAACATATAGCAATGGAAGAGTCCACTAGCATACAATGGGTTAATCGTGCAGCCTTAGTGACAAGCAAACACTCAGATCAGTCTGTGTTTTCACATAATATGATCAGTGTTTTCTTCACCAGTTGCACCTTTGCACAAGCTGAAATGTAGTTCCTTGTACATTATTCATTATGATAACACATCTGTGATATATAGTATTAGTACATTCTTTCATGTCTCCAAAATGGTTAATTTTCTGATGAAAATTTGTGATATTAGTCTTAATTATACTAGAAACATACATTGTAGGTGCTCGTTAGAACTGCCGCATTGAGGCGGTCCTAACGAGTACCCACAACCTATGTATTGGAGCAGAAATAAGAAAAATAACAAATACCCCCATAAACCCCAGTTTCTCTACATAAAGTGGGGTTTAAGGGGATGTTTATTTCACAGACTTGTTAACATGATGTTTTTATTATTTTATTTTTTTTGTTTACGGTATAGTCCTTTCAAAATTATTTTACTTATTTCGAACCTATTATTAATAGGAGGTGGGCAAAAAATGGAGTACCAGAAGAAAAAAACCTGCCATTGCACAACGTGGAGTCTCACATGTGAACTCTGTATGTTAATGACCATCCCAATCATGTAAACAAACACAAAGCAATCATCATGGTCACTGTCTTTCTTTAGCAATACAGTAAAATTCCAATATTAAGACCACCTTTGGGAGTGTTCAAAAGTGGTCTTTAGACCACTTTAAGACTAATTTTAGGTGGTCTTAACAGCAGAATTTTACTGTATACCCACAATCCTGTTTATACACAGTTCATCGCTAGCTGATACTGGATATAAACTTCTTGAAAAGTGATTCGTAAATTGTATAGCTTATACAGGAAAATAACCAAAAGTTATCATTGTTGTGCATTGTCAGTTCATTTCTGATTAGACTAAACAGCTTCCAAAAAAGAAATAACTCACTTGTATCTGGTTCCCCATTTGCAGCACTGTACTGCTTGTCTTTATCTTTCTCTTTTTCTTTATTTTCTTGCTCAATCATCAGAGATCTGAAACCAGACAAAATATACCATATCTGACTGTTGGTAGAGTGTCCGCTCCAGGGAACAGGAGGTCACAGGTTCGATCCCAGGCCGCGACATACCAAAGTTGTTAAGAATGGTACTAGCTGCTCCTCGCTTGGCACTCAAATTTACGGGGTAGAACTAGGACTGGTCGACCCAGTGTCAGGATAATGTGACTGGTTGTGGTATCATGTAATGTGTCTGGGATGTGATACTTCAGTGAGGCAGCACTATAAAAGTGAGCATAGAGCTCCCTGTAGCAACCAGACGCCGTCGTGATATGACTGAAAAATTGTTGAAAGCGACGTTAAACCCGAATCCACACACACACACCATATCTGACTGTGTGCTTACAGTAACTTTTTAAAATTGCACAATAACCGTACTGGCCCCCACCCATCTGGGCTTGGAGAAATAGATTGGGCTGCATGATGCTACTACGCAGAGCTGAAACCGACTGCATGTGAGTACTGGTAAACTGCTTAGAGGTCTACTAAGACTGCCCAGGCTAGGTAGTGCAAGACTGATCATCCCTTTATATTACATATAAACTCTTTTGGTTTGTTTTGGCACAAGGGCTTGAGATGTCATTTCATCTCAATGTCCGGTAAAAGTCTCACAACATTGGAAGCAACAACTCCAAGATGACCTAAATAGTGTTGATAGGGTACATTAAACATCAACTGAAGCAAAATAATAACCATACACCTGACATGTATCAGCCTGAAGGCCAAAATTATGGATCTTCTGATTCTGAACAAACAGGTAGATATGTTTAACCCTTGTACTGCTGAATATTTTAATCTGCCACACCCACTACCGATTATCAACCAATCAGATTACTTGATGCAAATTATTACAACAGATTCACAATCTGAATGACAAACAAATTAGATCCTGATCAGATGGCTTCTTCAGAAGCCAGATGGCTTCTTCAGAAGCCATCTGATCTCAGATGGCTTCTTCAGAAGCCATCTGATCTGGATCTACATTGTTTCAAAGAAAAGGTATATCTGGGCTCAGCAGAACAAGGGTTAACATTTCTATTCATCATTTTAATCAGATATGCATAAAACACGATTTTTTTCTGATTTTGGTTTTACAGATACATCCATTCAAGATTATACCGAGCTGGTTGTTAACCAGAGGTGGGCCAAAAAAACAGGATACAAGGAGACAAACTGCTGATCCTTCCCTTCCAGAACTTAAAATTGGCTTTTCACACGTGACTTGTGTGTGACTTGAACCCACAGTGATGCGAGACTTTATGTTTAAGGGGAATTAGTACACCTTCAGGGGCGCAACTCTTGCAGAAGTGTTTTTGTCTCCCATGTAAAAAGGGGTTAACTCTTAAAGGAAAGAATTTGTTCCTGAGGAGCAAATTCTTTCCTTTGAGAGCAGACCCCTTTTTTTCCGTGGGCCAGAGTTGATAGAAAATAAAACAGGAAGTTCCAAAAGTTGTCTCCCTTTGAAAGATGGTGGAAAAATCTGCTGGGTGTTCCCATTCCCCTTAAGAGTCTGCGCTTTTAACCATCAGGCCATGTAGGCCAGTTATTTTAACATGACAGGCAAAGTTTACAAGCCATGTTCATCTGAATGAAGATGTCAAGAAGCTATAAGAATCTATAAATGTGCTTGTAAAAGCTAAACTAAACAAAATTTCTAAATGGACCAAGGGAGTGAGGGCATCAAAGGTACTGAAGGGATGGGGTATAAATGTTACTGAAGCAGCAGGGTGGGGTATGCATCAATGAAATCATTGGACTGGTATGCAACATCGATGCAAGCATCAAATAAATTTGTCTTAGAGTTTAGAACATACAGGCATCTATATACTTTGTCATAAAACTTGAACAAGATGTAAAATTAAAATTTCTAAGTCTGTGACCTTGACCTCAAGGTCACAGTGGGTGGGGGAAGGGACATACATCACAAAATGTTTGGACTGGTACAATGATGCAAGTATCAACTGAATTTGTCTTAGAGTTAAGAACATACAGGCATCTATAAACTTAGTCATAAAACTTTAACCGAATGTAAAATTTTTAAGTCTGTGACCTTGACCTCAAGGTCACTGTGGGGGGTGGGACATGCATCAATGAAATCTTTAGACCAGTATGTAACTTCAGTGTAAGTATCAACTAAATCTATCAAAGGGTTGAGAAGATACAATCTCTTAGAAACTTTGACGCAAAACTTTACCATAATGTAAAATTTCTAAGTCTGTGACCTTGGCCTGAAGGTCACTGTGGGGGGTGGGACATGCATCAATGAAATGTTTAGACCAGTATGTAACTTCAGTGTAAGTATCAACTAAATCTATCAAAGGGCTCAGAAGATACAATCTCTTAGAAACTTTGACGCAAAACTTTAACCAAAATGTTAACGGACAGACGGACGAACGACAGGATGTAAACATTTTACCCCCATAGCATACTTCTTATGCCGTGGATATAACCATATCATACTTCGTATGCCGTGGGTATAAAAACATGTTGTGGGTACATGTTAGAATAGAAGCCTCCGTGGTGTAGCGGTAATGCTACTCACCTTGTAAACCAGGGATCGCAGGATCGATTACGGGCTTCTCAAGACTTTCGGATGAGTCTTTAAACCGAGGTCCCGTCTCCGTATGACCTTAGCTGTTGGTGAGACGTAAAACCCAAATACTCACTCACTTGCTAGAATCACCTCATTGAGTTTGTTTGAATTGAGGTTTACCATCCCTGTCTACACTATTTAGGTCATTTTGGAGACGCTGCTTTCAATTCTGTGGGACTTCCCCCCCCCCCCCCCCAACATTGAGAAAGCCCTGCCACCCAAAGAAACCAAAAGGCTTATATGCATTGGATGATCTGACTCACACCACTTTGTCCCTCCTAAGCGGTTTACCAGTACTCATGTGTGGTCAGTTTCAGCTTTGCATGGAAGCACCATGCAGCCCATCTATTTCTCCAAGCCCTGATGGGCGGGGATGATACCACAACATATACTTCTAATAAGAAACAAGGAAAACTATCCCATTATTATCTTTATTTTGCCTCCTTATCTCAAGCTATGAAGAAAAGAACTCACCTAAAACTACCATAAACTATAAGCAGTATGGAAATTACAAAGGTGGATAATCTGGATGAATCAACCACGGACAGGGCCCTGAAAGAGAAATGTAACAATGTCATTATTCAGACACCTCTAGTCCTCTACACTTTACCAATCTTCTTCTAACCCTTCTCTTGCTGAATATTCAATTTAGCCACACCCATTTCTGACTCTGAACCCATCAGATTACTTGATGTAATTTATTCTAACAAATCCATAAATTGAATGTCAAACAGTGTAGATCCTGATCAGATGGCTTCTGAAGAAGCCATCTGATCTGGATCTACACTGTTTCCAAAGATATGGGTTGTCGTGAACAGCATGATAAGAGCTAAGATTTGAACAAGTATAATTTACTACATTGTGTCTACAAATAGCTGGGCGAGTGGCAAACAGTGTAGACCCTGATGAGATGCCCAATTCTGTGGAGTCTCATCTGGGTTTACACTCTTTGGTCAGGTCTATCTGTCCAAATACCTGTGGTAAATATGGTATAAACCTTTACCTAAACCGTTGCCCAAGCAGCCCAACTGAACCAGAATAACTCATAACTTAACTTTACAATCTAGACGCCCATAGGGGCTTGAAGAAATATATGGGGTGCATGATGCTTCCATGCAGAGCTATATCTGACCCGCACAAGAGTACTGGTAAACTGCTTAGAGGATCTAAGCCTGCCCAGGCAAAGCGGTGCAAGTCGGACCGTCCATGCTTATAAACCCTATTGGTTTCATTGGGCGACAGGGCTTGAGATGTCATTTTAGATGTCATTTCATCTCAACGTCGGGTAAAAGTCCCACACAATTGGAAGCAATGTCTCCAAATTTCCAAAATGACCTTTACATTAAATCTCAAATCAAACAAACAAATCATTTCCTGAATAAATTACATCTAGTTATTTCATCGCCCAATAAAAAATGTAAATACCATATCAGATGGCTTCTAAGAACACATCTAATCTGTATCTACAGTTAGTGAATTGATGAATAAATTTCACTGACTGACTAACAATGTAAATCCAGATCAGATGGCATCTGAAAACATATCTAATCTGTATCCCATGGCTTGAATTTACTGTAAAGCCCCTCTTACACTGTCACGACTTTGACCACGATTGTCCACGACCAATGGGGACCATGAAAATCGTGGCAAATCGGGGCATACACGGTTCCGATTTCACTACCCTACGAATACTCACGACATTGCTACGACACTTCTACGAACAATCACGATTGCTGTACGATAATGGAGCCGATTTACAACGATCCTCTACGATCGACCACGATGTCTTACGATCCTCTAGGATTCTTCTACGACTGCACCACGATTGCTTCAAGATATCAGACGATCATACATGATTTCTCAAGATTCCTGCAAGACTGCTCTACGACCATGGCACGGTGATCAAAGACTCAGTACGATCATGGAGGATTCGATACGATTTACTCAAGATTAACCAAGACTTCTCCCGATTCGTCAGGATTTATAACGATCTGGGTATATAAAAGTGTTCATCAAATGCACAGTGTCGTTCAGTTTCAACCATTTCTGTAGAGAGCATCTGACAAAAATGTCTTTGCAGCCAGGTCAAAGGCTTCTGTATCTTCAAAATTAAGTTCAGCTCGAACAAGACATGATCGAAAATGACATTGCAATGGCTGAAGAACTGGAGGTGCAGAGGAACAGGAGGGACAGGTGACCGTTGACCATAGTTACTAGGGTAATTATATGTACAAAGTTACGTGGAGAAAGTAGTGCGTTCGACGTAGCGTCGGGATAAATCGTGCTAGCGTCGTCATCAATCGTAGTGTATTCCTGGTGAATCTTGCATTGTCGTGAGCAGTCGTCATGATATCGTAGTAGATCGTGCGGCAGTCGCAACGGAATCGTAGAGGCGTCGTAGATGATCTTGTCTCGTCGTAGCACAATCGTGGTAGAATTCAGTCACGATTATTCACGATTGGCCACGATTACCACGACGACAGCTCACGACTGAGCTACGATTTCTCTACGACCGCTCTACGATTTGAAAAATGATGCCGACTCGTCACGAATGTTTTGAACATGTCCAAAACAGTCGTGGTCACTCCCGAACTATCACGATCAACGACGATTCCTCAAGATCTCTGCCGACTTCTCTACGACGTTGTTCACGATTTACCACGATTTAAAAAATCGTGGTGAGTCGTGGCCAAAATCGTGACAGTGTAAGAGCCCCTTAATGATCCTAAGTATTGGGACAGACAGGCCTAAGCAAACAGTGCAGACCCAGATTAGATTGGAGCAGTCTGATCAGGATCTATACTGTTTGCCATTCCATCTGCATCTTCTTGTACTCCTTGCTGGATCATGAAATAAATGTTAAAATTTTAGGAGCATTACAGCAAGGCCTCAAGGTGTCCCAATTTTTTTGATTTTTACATTGACTGCATGACCCTTCATGACAACAAAATTACTAGGGCTGGCTAATCGGAGCTGAAAAGATAATAGATTATCAGCCCTGTCATTGCGATCGACAATCGATTAGTAATCGCTAAGGTTTTTGTCATGATTTTACCTGTCTGGCTTTCTGTCCGAACAAGACTCTTACCATATGTTGCAATTTACCATATGTATATTTGAACAGACAGGCCTGAGCAAACAGTGTAGACCCAGATGAGACGCCGCAGAATGCGGCATCTTCTGCGGCGTCTCATCAGGGTCTGCACTGTTTGCCACTCATCCCTCTATTTTAGGCATAACTTTGGGTTGTAAATTGTACCTATGGAGTAATCGATTAAAAGCAAATCAGAAATAATAATCATTTTTGTGGAATTTATTGATTGATTAATCGATTAATCGTGTCAGCCTTCAAAATTACCCTTAGTACATATACTCTTTACCAGCCTTGTTCTAAAATTTCAACAAGTACAATTTTCTTTCCAATGTTGTGTAGGCCTCCGTGGTGTAGTGGTTACGCTACTCGCCTTGTAAACCAGGGGTCACAGGATCGATCCCGGGCTTCTCCAGACTTTTGGATGAGTCTTTAAACCGAGGTCTCATCTCTGTACGACCTTAGCTGTTGGTCCGTTACCCATTAACCGTTTGACGCTTATGACCAACAAAGAAGGTTGACGCGTCGTTAAACACGAAATCATCATTATCATCATCATTAGCTGTTGGTGGGACGTAAAACTCAAACTCCAATGTTGTGTCTGAAAACAGCTAGATGAGTGGCAAATGGTGCAGACCCTGATTAGATGCTGCAGAATGCATTCTGCAGCATCTAATCGGGGTCACCACTTTTTGCTCAGCCCTGTCTGTCTGCACACTTGTAAGTTAACACTTAGAACACCAAGTAAATCTCCAAAGCAGATGACATTCTTACTTTTGATTTCAGTTCTCAGTTAGAACAAGGTTTGCCATTTCACACAAATCTTCAAAGCAGATTTTTTCATAAAATGTCAAGGTTAATATGACTTTTTGTGGTCTGATAGTGACCCTGATTGACCCTTGCAATTTTAACCCATTTTGTATGCGAAAATCCCGAAACGGGTAATTGGCAAACAGTGCAGGCCCAAATCAGATGCCGCGTTCTGCGGTGTCTGATCAGGGGCTACACCGTTTGTGAAAAGTCAAGCTATTTTCCAAATAAATTTTGAAATCGACTGCAGAGAGATTCCATCTGGTACAAAAAAGGGTTACAGCTCAGACAATTCTCATTAAGGGCTGCGGACTCAATAAAATCTGTTGCCTCTGCAGAAAAAAACATCCATTACGTTACTGATGTGTCCTTGTGTTAACTCTGAACAGTGACAATAGCCGAAGAAATGCATGCAGATGTTGCACCAGAACACCAAATGTTGCAAAGCAAACTTAGCTAGTCTGGCCCAGAAAACATGTACACTCCATATTTTCCAGTTCTATGGTGTATTCCTTGCTTCCAAAGGATAACCCTTTCTAGAACATATTTAACGTCACTACAGCTGTTGTCTGGGAATGTGTAGCGGCCGTAAAACGTCTCCCTGCACTACATCATAGTGTAGTTTATATTTTCTTGTCCTTTGGGATCATTGATTCCATTGTTGAATTTTGAAAATATCTGAGGGTCACTGATGAGGCCTAATTGGCCGAAACTAGCTAGTCTGGCCCAGAAAACATGTAAACTCCATATTTTCCAGTTCTATGGTGTACAGTACGGCTCAGGTATAAGAACCAAAAAACTCTTTATTCCGAATCTCGGCGTTTCGAGTACTTTCAAAAACACTCGGAATTGTGCCGAGTATATGTATATATTCGGCGGACCCTCCTCGAAAACACTTGCAAGGTCCGCGGTACGCGAAGTTTCGCGAAATTATTCCGAGTCGTAATATCGTACCTGGAGGCAATCTTTTCTCGCGAAGTTATGCGGAAATACTCGGAGGAATTTGACGAAATACCTGGGCATTTTTTTTTTTTGTTTATTTAATTTTCTTTTACCATATTATATAATTATAAGATAATAATTATCACTGATAGTTATTATAATGTAAACAATGTCAAAAGTCAACAAAGAGGTAATCATTTATTACCCAGGGTGTGAAACTGCACAGTGATTTCAAACAAGGGAATCAGTTAGGCATGACGAGTACATACAACTCTTTCAAGTCCGTAATTGAAAGCATGTTGAACATCATAAAATTACAGGAAAATCGGTCATTTTGAACTCAAAATTTCTCCATGCAATTTTGATATTTTCAAAAAAAGAAAATTATTTTGATATAATATAATCATTTGTCTTTCATTCTTAAATAATTTTAATGTGAAGTATTATCGGACAATTGAGAAACAAATAATCAAAGGTGATAACTGTCAGCGAAATTTGACGGATTTCGGCCGCCATTATTGGCTTCTTTTAAACTGCAAAATCGGTCATTTTGAACTCAAAATTTCTCCATGTAATTTTAAGATTTTCAAAAAAAGAAAATTATTTTGATATAATATAATCATTTGTCTTTCATTCTTTAATAATTTTAATGTGAAGTATAATCGGACAAATGAGAAACAAATAATCAAAGGTGATAACTATCAGCGAAATTTTAACGGATTTCGGCCGCCATTATTGGCTTCTTTTAAACTGCAAAATCGGTCATTTTGAACTCAAAATTTCTCCATGTAATTTAGATATTTTCAAAAAAAGAAAATTATTTTGATATAATATAATCATTTGTCTTTCATTCTTTAATAATTTTAATGTGAAGTATTATCGGACAATTGAGAAACAAATAATCAAAGGTGATAACTGTCAGCGAAATTTTGACGGGTTTCGGCCGCCATTATTAGCTTCTTTAAAACTGCAAAATCGGTCATTTTGAACTCTAAATTTCTCCATGTAATTTTTATATTTTCAAAAAAAGAAAATTATTTTGATATAATATAATCATTTGTCTTTCATTCTTTAATAATTTTAATGTGAAGTATTGTCGGACAATTGAGAAACAAATAATCAAAGGTGATAACTGTCATCGAAATTTTGACCGGTTTCGGCCGCCATTATTGGCTTCTTTAAAACTGCAAAATCGGTCATTTTGAACTCAAAATTTCTCCATGCAATTTTGATATTTTCAAAAAAAGAAAATTATTTTGATATAATATAATCATTTGTCTTTCATTCTTTAATAATTTTAATGTGAAGTATTATCGGACAATTGAGAAACAAATTATCAAAGATGATAACTGTCAGCGAAATTTTTACGGGTTTCGGCCGCCATTATTAGCTTCTTTAAAACTGCAAAATCGGTCATTTTGAGCTCAAAATTTCTCCATGTAATTTTTATATTTTCAAAAAAAAGAAAATTATTTTGATATAATATAATCATTTGTCTTTCAATCTTTAATAATTTTAATGTGAAGTATTATCGGACAAGTGAGAAAAAAATTATCAAAGTGATAACTGTCAGCGAAATTTT
The DNA here is from genome assembly GCA_963580285.1 of Lucinisca nassula. Taxonomy (NCBI): domain Eukaryota; kingdom Metazoa; phylum Mollusca; class Bivalvia; order Lucinida; family Lucinidae; genus Lucinisca; species Lucinisca nassula. The sequence goes on from OY757022.1 coordinate 55,138,666, forward strand.
GACGGGTTTCGGCCGCCATTATTGGCCTCTGATACGTCGCACCGGCGACACATGTTTAATTAAATTAATCACCACTCGCAAATACTCGCAAACACTCCAAATATCACAGGTAAGCTCTGAGGTCCGCGGAATTTCCTCGGAATATCGAGCGCATAACTTGGAGTAAAATATTTTCACTCGGAGTGGTTTACTCCAAACCATTCGGCGGAAAAACGCGGATTTAAAAAGTTGTCCGCGGAATGAAAAAGAAAAACGGTTCAATTACCTGAGCTGTACTGTATTCCTTGCTTCCAAAGGATAACCTTTTCTAGAACATATTTAACGTCACTACAGCTGTTGTCTGGGAATGTGTGGCGATTATAAAACGTCTCCCTGCACTACATCATAGTGTAGTTTATATTTTCTTGTCCTTTGGGATCATTGATTCCATTGTTGAATTTTGAAAATATCTGAGGGTCACTGATGAGACCTAATTGACCTAATTGGCCAAAACTAGCTAGTCTGGCCCAGAAAACATGTAAACTCCATATTTTCCAGATCTATGGTGTATTCCTTGCTTCCAAAGGATAACCCTTTCTAGAACATATTTAACAATTCTACAACAAAGACCAACATTTACTTGGATTGAACAGACTGTCCAACTGCAGTGGCTTAAAAACACCTTTAGTACCATTTATTCGAGACAGGGGTAGGTCAGCAGGCACAATATTTTTTCTCTTTAAAATCAAGATTTGTTGTGAGTATTAAGTAAAATTGCCCCATCAAGGCAATTCTAACAAATACACACATTATCAAGACAAAAAAGACAAGAATTCTGCCAAAGGCTTTGTCACGGCTGTGGGGACTCTTACATTTAGGGTGAAAGTTAGAGTGATCACAAATGTTGACAGCTTGACGAACGGACAAATAGACAGAAAACCAGAAAAACCAGAAAACCAGACTTAGTGGCATGCTTAAAGCAGACGCGACAAAAATTATTCAAAATATATACAATCCTTTATGGTCATTTTTCTAATCTGAACATTTTTTGGGATCCATCTTGAAACCATGTTGTATCCAAAACCCTGTTATAATGAGGCTGTGGTGTAAGTGAGTGAATGTTCGAGTTTTACATCCCCACAAAAGCTAAGGACATAGGGAGATGGGACCTCAGTTTAAAGGCTCATCCGAAAGTCTGGAGAAGCCCGGGATCGATCCTGCGACCCCTGATTGACAAGGCGAGAAGCGTAACCACTACACCACTGAGGCTTCTGAGGCTGTGGTGTACATGTGTATGTGCCATTAGAAAGTTTTCTTAAGTTCTCAAGAAGCATCAGTGTTTGAGCCATCAATCATCAAAGTTTCACTGTAATTAGAAATATTAACCCTTATTCTGCTGAACACAGCAACCCCTACCTTTGTAAACAGTGTAGATCCACATCAGATGGTTTCTGTGAAGCCATCTGATCAGGATATGCACTGTTTGTCTTTCAGTTAGCAAATTTAAATGAATACAGTACATAATTTACATCAAGTAATTTGATTGGTTGATGGTCAGAAATGGGTGTGGCTGAAGTAATTTATTCAGCAGGATATAAAGGTAAATTGAATTTATAATGAAGGGGAATGGACACACCCCCAGAAAAGACAACTCTTTAAAAAAAATATGTTTGTTTTCCCTTCCAAGCTGGGTCTACCTAACATCCTAAACATTTGGACACCTTGGGGACTAGCTGTAATTCTCCTAAAATTTTAACTCACTATCCAGCAAGGAGTCCAAAAGGTTCCGATGGAATGGCAAACAGTGTAGACCCCGATCAGACCATGATCAGACTGCTCTTTCAGGGGCAGTCTGATCTAGATCTGCACTGTTTGCTTAGGTTTATCTGTCCTAATACTTAGGATCATTATGGTATTCTTAAAACCTGAACCTTTAACCCATTTTGTACCGGAAACCCCAAAAGGGAGACCTTGGCAAACAATGCAGTCCCAGATGAGACACCGCAGAACGTGGCGTCTCATCAGGGCCTACACTATTTGCAGGAAGTTCAGCCATTTTCCAAATCAATTTTGAAGATACCACAAACTGTCACCCCTAAATTTAGAAATGGACTGCGGCTATATATAAGGAGGGAGATTCCATTCGGTACAAAAAGGGTTAAGAGTAGATCCCTATATGACGAAAAGGGTTTTGGCACATAACAGCCAACAGAAAGTCATACAAACCATTCAGGAGCGTAAATTTAACTTAGATAACTTCCATATCATACTAAATCAGTCCCTCATCACTGGAAGAACTGACATACAAAACTAATTACCTGACCTCGTGACTATTGTTGAACTGTCTATGCATTTAAACCCTATTGTTTTCATTGGGCAGCAGAGCCTAAGATGTCATTTCATCTCAATGTGGGGCAAAAGTCCCACAAATCTGGAAGCAAAGTCTCCAAAATGACCTACAGAGTTGACGGGGATGTTAAACCTCAAATCAATAAAAAATCTGGGCCCTGTGGCCTCAGAAAAGATTTTAAAAGTTGATCCATTATAAGTCTATTGGAGTTAAGGAGCCCTGGCCAATGGCCAATTCAGACTCCAGGGGCATGGTTGGCAAGATTTATGTAGGTAATGCGCCCATGGGGGGGCCAATTTTGACCCAAGGGGCATTTTTGGCAGGATTTATTAAGGTGACCATTTCATGTGGCTACATACTAAAGATCTAACCTCTGGGACTTACTGTTTCAGCGGAGAAAATTTTTGAAGTTGTTTTTTTTCCATTATAAGTCTATGGCAGCTAATGAGCCCATGGGCGTGGCCAATTTTAACCTCAAGAGCATGGTTGGCAGGATTTATGTAGGTGACCATTTGACGTTGCTACATGCTACATATTTAAGCTCTGCATGGGCCCTGTTGTTTCAGAGAAGAAGATTATTTAAGTTTTTCCAATTGTAAGTGTATGGGAGCTAAAGAGCCCTGGGGTGTGGCCAATTTGGACCCCAGGAACATAATTGGCAGAATTTATGTCAGTGACCACTTGACATTGCTACAAACTAAATATCTAAGCTCTGGGCCTTATGGTTTCATAGAAGAAGATTTTTTAAGTTTCTCCATTATCAGACTACAGGAGCTGATGAGCATGGGCGTGGCCAATTTTGACCCTGGGGGCAAGGTTAGCAGGATTTATGTAGGTGACTATTTTATGTTGCTAGATACTAAATATCTAAGTTCTGTGCTTCACAGTTTCAGAGAAGAAGATTTTTGAACTTTTTTTCCATTATGAGTCTATGAGAGCTAAGGAGCACTGGGGCATGGCCCATTTGGACCCCAGGGGCATGATTGGCAGGATTTATGCAGGTGACCACTTGCCATTGCTCCATGCTAAATATCTAAGCTCTGGGCCCTGTGGTTTCAGAGAAGAAGATTTTTGAAGCTTTTTCCATTATGAGTCTATGGGTGCTAAGGGGCCCCAAGGTGGGGGCCCATTTGGACCCCAGGGGCATGATTGGCAGGATTTATGTAGGTGACCACTTGCCATTGCTACATGCTAAATATCTAAGCTCTGGGCCCTGTGGTTTCAGAGAAGAAGATTTTTGAAGCTTTTTTTTCCATTATGAGTCTATGGGAGCTAAGGGGGCCCGGGGCGTGGCCCATCTGGGAGCTTAGGGACCAAAGAGAGTGCCCCAATTGGACCCCAGGGGTATGACTGGCAGGATTTATTTAGGTGACCACTTGCCCTTGCTAAATGCTAAAAATCTAAGCTCTGGGTGCTGTGGTTTCAAAGATTTTTTAAGCTTTTGTCCATTATAAGTCTATGGGAGCTAAGGCCCTGGGGCATGGCCCATTTGGACCCCAGGGGCATGATTGGCAGGATTTATGTAGGTGACCACTTGCTGTTGCTACATGCTTAATATCTAAGCTCTGGGCCCTGTGGTTTCAGGAGAAAATTTTTGAAGCCTTTTTTCATTGTGAGGGGCCCATTGGAACCAAGGCCATGATTTATGTAGGTGACCACTTGCCATTGCTATATGCTAAATATCTAAGCTCTGGGCCCTGTGGTTCCAGAGAAGAAGATTTTTGAAGCTTTTTTTTTCCATTATATGTCTATGGGAGCTAAGGGGCCCCAGGATGTAGCCAATTTGTACCAATTTGTACCCCAGGGGCACGAAAGGCAGGATTTATGTTGGTGACAACTTTACATTGTGACAAGCTAAATATCTAAGCTCTGGGCCCTGTTGTTTCAGAGAAGAAGCTTTTTTAAGCTTTTTTCCATTATGAGTCTATGGGAGCTAAGGGGGTCCCAGGATGTGGCCCATTTGGACCCCTGGGGCATTATTGGCAGGATTTATGTAGGTGACCACTTGCCATTGCTACATGCTAAATATCTAAGCTTTGGGCCCTGTGGTTTCAGAGGAGAAGTTTTTTGAAGCTTTTTTCCATTATGAGTCTATGGGAGCTAAGGGGCCCCGGGACGTTGCCCATTTGGACCCCAGGGGCATGATTGGCAGGATCTATGTAGGTGACCACTTGCCATTGCTACATGCTAAATATCTCAGCTCTGGGCCCTGTGGTTTCAAAGAAGAAGATTTTTGAAGCTTTTTTTTCCATTATCAGTCTATGGGAGCTAAGGGGCCCTGAGGCGTGGCCCATCTGGACCCCAGGGGCATGATTGGCAGGATTTATGCAGGTGACCACTTGCCATTGCTACATGCTAAATATCTAAGCTCTGGGCCCTGTGGTTTCAGAGAAGAAGATTTTTGAAGCTTTTTTTCCATTATGAGTCTATGGGAGCTAAGGGGGCCCGGGGCGTGGCCCATCTGGGAGCTTAGGGACCAAAGAGAGTGCCCCAATTGGACCCCAGGGGTATGACTGGCAGGATTTATTTAGGTGACCACTTGCCCTTGCTAAATGCTAAAAATCTAAGCTCTGGGTGCTGTGGTTTCAAAGATTTTTTAAGCTTTTGTCCATTATAAGTCTATGGGAGCTAAGGCCCTGGGGCATGGCCCATTTGGACCCCAGGGGCATGATTGGCAGGATTTATGTAGGTGACCACTTGCTGTTGCTACATGCTTAATATCTAAGCTCTGGGCCCTGTGGTTTCAGGAGAAAATTTTTGAAGCCTTTTTTCATTGTGAGGGGCCCATTGGAACCAAGGCCATGATTTATGTAGGTGACCACTTGCCATTGCTATATGCTAAATATCTAAGCTCTGGGCCCTGTGGTTCCAGAGAAGAAGATTTTTGAAGCTTTTTTTTCCATTATATGTCTATGGGAGCTAAGGGGCCCCAGGATGTAGCCAATTTGTACCAATTTGTACCCCAGGGGCACGAAAGGCAGGATTTATGTTGGTGACAACTTTACATTGTGACAAGCTAAATATCTAAGCTCTGGGCCCTGTTGTTTCAGAGAAGAAGCTTTTTTTAAGCTTTTTTCCATTATGAGTCTATGGGAGCTAAGGGGGTCCCAGGATGTGGCCCATTTGGACCCCTGGGGCATTATTGGCAGGATTTATGTAGGTGACCACTTGCCATTGCTACATGCTAAATATCTAAGCTCTGGGTCCTGTGGTTTCAGAGGAGAAGATTTTTGAAGCTTTTTTCCATTATGAGTCTATGGGAGCTAAGGGGCCCCGGGACGTTGCCCATTTGGACCCCAGGGGCATGATTGGCAGGATCTATGTAGGTGACCACTTGCCATTGCTACATGCTAAATATCTAAGCTCTGGGCCCTGTGGTTTCAAAGAAGAAGATTTTTGAAGCTTTTTTTCCATTATCAGTCTATGGGAGCTAAGGGGCCCTGAGCAGGGCCCATCTGGACCCCAGGGGCATGATTGGCAGGATTTATGCAGGTGACCACTTGCCATTGCTACATGCTAAATATCTAAGCTCTTGGCCTGTGGTTAAAGAGAAGATTTTTGAATCTTTTTTCGATTATGAGTCTATAGGAGCTAAGGGGCCCCGGGCATTGCCCGTTTGGAACCCAGTTGCATGATTGGCAGGAATTATGTAGGTGACCAGTTGCTGTTGCTACATGCTAAATATCTAAGCTCTGGGCCCTGTGGTTTCAGAGAAGAAGATTTTTTAAGCTTTTTTCCATTATGAGTCTATGGGAGCGAAGGGGCCATGGGGTGTGGCCCATTTGGAACCCAGGGGCATGATTGGCAAGAATTATGTAGGTGACCACTTGCCGTTGCTACATGCTAAAAATCTAAGCTCTGGGCGCTGTGGTTTAGGAGAAGAAGGTTTTTGAAGCTTTTTTCCATTATGAGTCTATAGGGGTTTAGGGGCCCCAGGGACCTGATTGGCAGGATTTATGTAGGTGACCACTTGCCATTGCTACATGCTAAATATCTAAGCGCTGGGCCCTGTGGTTTCAGAGAAGAAGATTTTGTAAGCTTTTTTCCATTATGATTCTATGGGAGCTAAGAGGCCCCGGGGCGTAGCCCATTTGGACCCCAGGGGCATGATTGGCAGGAATTATGCAGGTGACCATTTGCCATTGCTACATGCTTAATATCTAAGCTCTGGGCCCTGTGGTTTCAGGAGAAAATTTTTGAAGCCTTTTTTCATTGTGAGTCTATGGGAGCTTAGGGGCCCATGAAACCAAGGGCATGATTTATGTAGGTGACCACTTGCCATTGCTACATGCTAAATATCTAAGCTCTGGGCCCTGTGGTTCCAGAGAAGAAGATTTTTGAAGCTTTTTTTTCCATTATATGTCTATGGGAGCTAAGGGGTCCCAGGGTGTAGCCAATTTGTACCAATTTGTACCCCAGGGGCACGATAGGCAGGATTTATGTTGGTGACCACTTGACATTGTGACAAGCTAAATATCTAAGCTCTGGGTCCTGTGGTTTCAGAGAAGAAGCTTTTTTTAAGCTTTTTTCCATTATGAGTCTATGGGAGCTAAGGGGGTCCCAGGATGTGGCCCATTTGGACCCCTGGGGCATCATTGGCAGGATTTATGTAGGTGACCACTTGCCATTGCTACATGCTAAATATCTAAGCTCTGGGCCCTGTGGTTTCAGAGAAGAAGATTTTTGAAACTTTTTTCCATTATGAGTCTATGGGAGCTAAGGGGCCCATGGGCGTTGCCCATTAGGACCCCAGGGGAATGATTGGCAGGATTTATGTAGGTGACCACTTGCCATTGCTACATGCTAAATATCTAAGCTCTGGGCCCTGTGGTTTGAGAGAAGATTTTTGAAGCTTTTTTTCCATTATGAGTCTATGGGAGCTAAGGGGCCCTGGGGCGTGGCCCATCTGGTTCCCAGGGGCATGATTGGCAGGATTTATGCAGGTGATTGCTACATGATAAATATCTAAGCTCTTGGCCCTGTGGTTTCACAGAAGAAGATTTTTTAATCTTTTTTCGATTATGAGTCTATACGAGCTAAGGGGCCCCGGGGCATGGCCCATTTGGAACCCAGGGGAATGATTGGCAGGAATTATGTAGGTGACCACTTGCCGTTTCTACAAGCGAAATATCTAAGCTCTGGGCCCTATGGTTTCAGAGAAGAGGATTTTTGAAGCTTTTTTTCCATTATGAGTCTATGGGAGCTAAGGGGCCCCGGGGCATGGGCCATCTGGACCCCAGGGGCATGATTGGCAGGATTTATGCAGGTGACGACTTGCTGTTGCTACATGCTACATATCTAAGCTCTGGGCCCTATGGTTTCAGAGAAGAAGATTTTTGAAGCTTTTTTCATTTATGAGTCTATGGGAGCGAAGGGGCCACGGGGTGTGGCCCATGGGCATGATTGGCAGGAATCAACCCAGGGGCATGATTGGCAGGAATTATGTAGGTGACCACTTGCCATTTCTACATGCTAAATATCTAAGCTCTGGACGCTGTGGTTTCAGAGAAGAAGATTTTTGAAGCTTTTTTTTTCCATTATGAGTCTATAGGTACTTAGGGGCCCCGGGGTGTGGCCAAATTGGAACCCAGGGGCATGATTGGCAGGAATTATGTAGGTGACCACTTGCCGTTGCTACATGCTACATATCTAAGCTCTGGGCCCTGTGGTTTCAGAGAAGAAGATTTTTGAAGCTTTTTTCATTTATGAGTCTATGGGAGTGAAGGGGCCACGGGGTGTGGCCCATTTGGAACCCAGGGGCATGATTGGCAGGAATTATGTAGGTGACCACTTGCCGTTTCTACATGCTAACTATCTAAGCTCAGGACGCTGTGGTTTCAGAGAAGAAGATTTTTAAAACTTTTTTTTTCCATTATGAGTCTATAGGTACTTAGGGGCCCCGGGGTGTGGCCAATTTGGACCCCAGCGGCATGATTGGCAGGATTAATTTAGGTGACCACTTAACATTTTTACAAGCTAAATATCTAAGTTCTGGGCCCTGTGGTTTCAGAGAAGAAGATTTTTGAAGCTTTCTTCCATTATGAGTCTATAGGAGCTAAGGGGCCCCAGGGGCATGATTGGCATTGATTATGCAGGTGACCACTTGCCATTGCTACATGCTAAATATCTAAGCTCTGGGCCCTGTGGTTTCAGAGAAGATTTTGCAAGCTTTTTCTCCATTATGAGTCTATGGGAGCGAAGGGGCCCACGGGGTGTGGCCCATTTGGAACCCAGGGGCATGATTGGCAGGAATTATGTAGGTGACAACTTGCCGTTGCTACATGCCAAATATCTAAGCTCTGGGCCCTATGGTTTCAGAGAAGAAGATTTTTGAAGAATTTTTTCCATTATGAGTATATTGGAGCTAAGGGGCCCCGGGGTGTGGCCAATTTGGACCCCAGGGGCATCATTGGCAGGATTAATGCAGGTGACCACTTAACATTGTTACAAGCTAAATATCTAAGCTCTGGGCCCTGTGGTTTCAGAGAAGAAGATTTTTTAAATTTTTCCCATTTATAAAAGTCTAAGGGAGCTATATGTTGCCATGGCAACCAGAATTCCAATCTGATCAGCCCAAAAATCTTATGCAGCCTTTCCCCTTCCTGCTGATGCTTCACATGAAATTTGATCAAGATTGGCCATGGGGTATTAGAGATATACTAATTTGAAATTGTTTACGCACGCACGCACGACGGATGACGGACAAATTGTGATCACAATAGCTCACCTTCTCACTATGCGACAAGTGAGCTAAAAAGTATGGTAAGGAGTTTAGGTGTGCAAATATTGAGGGTAAATACATAATGTAAACACTACAGTGATCAGACTGTGCGGATGTGCAGGACGATTTGCACTGTTGTTGTTTGCAAATGGAAAAAAAACAAGTTTTCTCACGACATGGCTCAAAGGGTGTCAGTATGTCACACTGCAATCTGTCGCTAAGTATATGTTACAGCTCAATGATCAGAGACTGTGCATCCATGCACATTATCAGTCTATAACAAAGGCAAAAGTACATGTATAAGGACAGGAAGGAAAGGATAAGGAAATTCCGCTATTCATCACGAAAACACACCTATATAATTTTGACCCCCTTGAACCCCACTTTTATATGGTAAAACTGGAGTTTCCGGGGGTATACCTTATTATTCTTATTTCTGCTCTAAAATATATATTGTTGGTACTCGTTAGAACCGCCTTGATGAGGCGGTTCTAACGAAAGCCCACAATCTTTATTTTGAGCAGAAATAAGAAAAATATCACAATTTTTTCATCTTAAAATTTTCATTTTTTCGGTGATAAAGGTGGCAATGTAAAGGTATAGGCGTGTTTGCGTAATGTAGATCATCTAAAACTGAAAAGCGTATTTAGATGTCTCGGGTATTCTTTCTTTGTGTATTCTTCACCCAGTGTCTTCCAATAAGAGAACACTGTTTGGCATTCTTTCATCATATTAAGGGCATATGCTACGAAATACTTCCTACATTGAAATCTGTTTAAGAGTCTGTATATGTTCAGTATCATATACTGGCTCACCTCATTTGAAATAAAAAACATATGTCACCGTGCTGAATCTTAAGTAATCTGAACAAGAAGGAGATCACCCACAACTGTTTTCACAGAAATGTCAGAAAACAACCATGTTAGTAAATAGCATGGCAATAATGACTTTTGCCTGGCTTTTAAACATTTATGTCAGTCAGAATGATATAGTAAAAGAAACTGCTGCCTATCTTTAGACTATTTTTCAAGCTCAGAATTTGTTTTTGCAAAACCAGTTTTGTCATCAACCAAAATATCTTTAAAAATAATTCATTGTTTGCAATATTTTGGACCATACAGAGAAATGTTACATTGAAATTTTCATAAAACAAGGTTTTTTCTCTTGGGGATGATTTCAGAAAATAGAAAATCAAAAGAAAACTAGGGGTCACCGTGCTAATTACTGTTTTATTAAACAAACCGTTCCCCTACCCCCAGATGAAATACATAGTAAAAATATATATAAATTCTATGAAAAGATGGCGAATCATTGACAGATGACTTCGATTTTACTTGTAAATAGTAGCTGGCCAAAATATGCATTGCAGCATATCGTTTAAGTAAGTCTGTAACCATTTAGGTTGATCTGATCTTGAGTAAATGCGGAAAAATTAAAAATTGCAAAAATCGCAATGTTACTGTTTTCGTGAAGTTTATAGCGAAGCTGAACATGTTTAATAATGAAATGAACCCAAAACAATATCTGTTCCACAAATTTCAACCATTTCCTTACCCAAGAACGGTAAAATGTTGGCTCTAGCATAACTTTCATTTTTGATGATCATACAAAAATGGCGAATTCGTAGCATTTGTCTTTAAGGAGAATGTATACACCTTTATGGGAGGCAACTCCTGCAAAAGTATTTTTGTCTCCCATGATAATAGGGGTCAACTTTTAAAGGAAAGAATTTGCTCTGAAAAATGGCAGAAAAATTTTGCCAGGTGTATCCTTTGCCCTAAAGTAATATGATATGTTAAGTCAGAAATAGATGTGGAAACATTAATTTATTCAACAGGATAAGGATACACCTTTAGGGGAGGCAAATCTTTCAAAAATAGTTTTGTCTTCTCTAATTCTTTCTTTTGTGAGTAGACACTGTATACCCCTTTTTAGATTCCATATTGAAACCACCCATCCAATGAGAATTGTTTATAGTTTTTATGGCCCCTTCAAGATTATTTAACTCATATCGAGCCGTTAATCAGAGGTTGGCAAAAAACAAAGTAACTGGAGAAAACCACCTAACCTTCCGTTGCAGAACTTAGCATCTCACATGCTCAAACCACAGCGGTGAGAGACCTAATAATTAACCCTTATGTTGCTGAATATTCATTTAAGCCACACCCATTTCTGTCTGTCAACCAATCAAATTACTTGATGTAATTTATTGCTACAAATTCATAAACTGAATGCCAAACAGTGTAGATCCTGATCAGATGGCTTCTTCAGAAGCCATCTGATCTGGATCTTTACTGTTTGCAAAGATAGCGGTTGTTGTGAACAGCAAGATAAGAGTCAAGAGTCACTGCTCTTACCCACTAGGCCATGGAGGCTAGTTATAAATGAGACCTCACTGGACCAATCAAACAGGCAGTCTTACACCCAATTCCGGGGTAAAATTCTGCAAACCATCTAGTACAAAGTAGAATCCTCAGTGGTGTAGTGGTTACGCTACTCGCCTTGAAAACCATGGATCGCAGTATCAATCCCGGGCTTCTCCAGACTTTCGGAGGAGTCTTTAAACCGAGGTCCAGTCTCCGTATGACCTTAGCTGTAAAACTAAAACACTCACTCACTCTAGTACAAAGTAAGTAGTGTGTATACGTACGAGAGGTTAGCGGTATCAGCCAGCTGTTCATCAGACCCTGCCATGGTTTAAAGAAGCTTCCAGATGTTACTATCAGCTTTGCCTCTGGCAACAACAGATCTGAAACACAGTAAAATCAATGAGAACCTTTTTTTCTCAGTCAATCAATGGGACAATTTCCCCCATTAAAAATTCATTCCTGCCTATCAGATTTTAACACACGTTTTACTAATTACATTTAACTTTCTTTAATCAAAATAACCGCAGCACACAAACTAATTTCAACCCTAAAGCAAAATGCAATCTTCAAAATCAGACCACAATTTTTTTTTTATTTTAACCCTTATCTTGCTGCTCACGACAACCCCTATCTTTGCAAACAGTGTAGATCCAGATCAGATGGCTTCTTCAGAAGCCAACTGATCAGGATCTACACTGGCATTCAGTTTATGAATTTGAAGCAATAAATTACGTCAAGTAATTTGATTGGTTGATAGACAGAAATGGGTGTGGCTTAAATGAATATTCAACCAGAGAAGGGTTAATTCTTAGCACTTGATGTGAATCATCAGATAATTCACATGCAATGTCAAGCCTCATTTTGTCTGAAAAAAAAAAAATATAATTTACTAAAAGTGCTGCAAGCCCTGCATCATGCCCTGCCACTGCTATTACATCAAGCTGTCAAAAATGAATTCAAAGGGAAGGGGCATTAGACATTCCAAGATGACTATTTTCAATGTTTAAAGGGCATCAATGAATTCTGAACACACAGCAAATAAAATCCCAATATCCGCCACAAGATCATCATGAAAATTTAATTAACAAAGAAAACTTAAAGATATGACTAAGAAGGTTACCATTAAGTTATCTTTCCTGCACATTTAAATTTTTGTTTAACAACACTTATCTTGGTCAAATAAATACCATCCGGTTACAATATCCTAAGAGTAAGCATATTGGTATTAACCCTTTTTGTACCAAATGGAATCTTCCACCTTATATATAGAAGGAGTCCATTTCAAAATTTAGGGGTTTCAAGTTGTGTTTTCTTCAAAATTTATTTGGAAAATGGCTGAACTTTTTGCAAACAGTGTAGGCCCTGATCAGATGCCACGTTCTGCAGTGTCTGATCAGGACCTGCACTCTTTGCCAGGGTACCTGTTTTTGAGTTTCCGGTACAAAATGGGTTAAAGAAAAATTAATAATTTGTGCATATATATATATAATATTAACCCGTTTTAAATGGTTTGTTTTGTTTGATTTGAGGTTTAACGTCCCCCCGTCAACACTGTAAAGGTCATTTTGGAGACGTTGATCCCAATTTTGTGGGACTTTTACCCGACATTGTGATGAAATGACATCACAAGCCCTGTCGCCCAATGAAATCAATAGGGTTTATAAGCATGGACAGTCCGACTCGTGCGCACCGCTTTGGCTGGGCAGGCTTAGATCCTCTAAGAGGTTTACCAGTACTTGTGTGCAGGTCAGATTCAGCTCTGCGTGGAAGCATCATGCAGCCCATAATTTTTATTATATTCCTTCAAGCCCCGATGGGCGGAGGCCTAAATGGGAAACTCCTAACTGTGTCATTGCCAAACAGGGCTGGCCCAGATCAGACACCAAAGAAAGTGGCATCTGATCAGAGCCGTCACTGTTTGCTAAAAGTTAAAGTATTTTCCATGTAACTTTTACATAAAATACCTGACACCCCTAAATTTTTAAACAGACTGCTATGTATAAGGTGGAAGATTCCATTCAGGCATAGTTCCAGTAAGGTGTTGTTTTTTTTTTTTTCTTTTATCTGAATTTATGGGTACTCATTAGAATAAGTACCCACAACATACAGTATTATGTTTTCATGCAGAAATAAGAAAAATAATATGTGGAGACCCCTCAACCTTTCCACACCCCCCCCCCCCCCTCCCACCCCCCCTCCCGCCCTCCACGGTTTGCACAAAGTTCAACCGTTTTCTTAATGATTTTAAATAATATCTGTAACCTGCTGTATATAAGGAGAAGATTCCATTCAATTCAAATTTGGTCAATTCACCGTAAAAAATCCTAAAAATTCGGACACCATGAGGACTTGCTGTAATTCTCGTAAAACTTTAACAAATTGGTTTCAGTCAAAAGGGGGTGCAGACGGAATGGCAAACAGTGAAGACCCTGATCAGACTGCTCCTTCAGGAGCAGTCTGATCTGGGACTGCACTGTTTTCTTATCTGTCCCAATACTTTGGGTCATTAAGGTTTATCCTCATTTTGCCTCTGATTAATCCTAAGCAGCTCAACTACTGTCTAACCAATAAGATGCCATTAACAACATCTGTTGTCTGCTTTGTCGTCTGCTGGTAACTTTAATACCGGTAGTCATTGTTGCAAACAGTGTGGACCCAGATCAGACTGTTCCTACTGCTCATAGGAGCAGTCTTATCTGGGTCCTCACTGTTTGCCTCTATGTAACAATAAGTTTGGAAAGTTTGCAAGAATACGCAGCAGATGACATAAGCAAACAACATTTTCAGACACATATTTTCCTGGCATCTTAAGGGTTAAAACAAAAAATTTATATCCATAGTGCCAAAATTGTCTGAGCCACTGAAGTTCAAACCGACAATGCATATATTCTAAGACATTGTATACATTTGTACAGAAGGAACTCACAATTTTCCCAAGTCCTGACACAATGACAGAATCTAACAATTTTCACTGAAGCTAGAGCCTTCTTTTTCTAACTTTAATGATTCAGACAGCTCTCAATCAATACAAATTGTAGCTATCTTGAACTCTAAGGAATGATGCTCCTCTCTGAATTTGCTAGGCTTTTATTTACCCTGTGAATGATAGTGTTTGTAACAGAAAAGCTGAAAAATCAATAATTATAGGAAAACACAATTTTTATTATGATTCTGACATTTTTGTCACAAAAAAATTATAAAAGCTTTTATAATATTTTACATCTGACACTCCTTAGATTTTTCAGAACATGTATATTCAATACACCTACATGTACATGCATTAAAGTTTCATATTTTTCCATGCTCCATAAAAACTGTTTTGAGTACATTATAGAGCAAAAACTGTCGTAGACACTCATGCTATCCAAACAAACATTTCTTGATTTTAATATACAGTCTAAAGCATTGTTCTGGATACAACACCGGGATCCATCTTTAACCGTGGACTTTTCCAGTGCTATATGTTGGACAAGTCCATTTGTCATCGAATGGTTATCATGTGTTTTTCTATTATTATTTCTGTCTGAAAATTAATCCTGTAAAGCCCCTGTCACACTATGCCGCGTTTTCACTGCGATGGGACGGCGTTGTTTAATTTTTCAGAACGCCGCGAGATCGCAAGAAATATGGGATATTTTTGTGAACATGGACTTGTCATGGCGTCCCTACAGCGACCAAGACGTTTCTACGGAGCTTACATTGCGATCTATCGCGATCCTGCGGCGTTCTTGATGGCGATTGTATGCGCTCTCACGGCGCTTCCTCTGCGCTTTTACGGCGCTCACAATGCGTTCACTGCGCTTTTACGGCGCTCTCAATGCGTGCACTGCGCTTTTACGGCGCTCACATGTTGAAGACGTTCTCAAAGTGTAAACAGACATCTTCATCAGTCGAACAGTTTTGTTTGATTTGAGGTTTAACGTCCCATCAACACATTATAGGTCATTTTGGAGACGTTGCTTCTAATTTTGTGGGACTTTTACCCGACATTGAGATGAAATGACATCTCAATCTCTGTCACCCAATGAAACTAATAGGGTTAATAAGCATGGATGGTCCGACTCGAACTCCTTTGCCTGGGCAAGCTTAGATCCCCTAAGCGGTTTACCAGTACTACTGTGCCGTCGGAAGCAAGTCCACCGCAATCACCGCAAGCAGGAGCAAGTCCACCGCCATTACCTTACCCGGAATTAGTCACCTCAGAAGTAGGTTTTTCGGGACAGTACACAATCAAACTCTACTCTAGCCACTGTTTATACAAGCGGGCGGCCCCCTCCCATCGGGACTGGAAGAAATAGATGGGCTGCATGATGCTTCCACGCAGAGCTGAAACCGACCTCACATGAGTACTGGTAAACCGCTTAGAGGATCTAAGCCTGCCCAGGCAAAGCGATGCGAGATACGTGTAAACTCTATTGGTGTAAACATGCTTATACGTGTAAACTTTATTGGTTTCATTCGGCGACAGGGCTTGAGATGTCATTTCATCTCAAAGTCGGGTAAAAGTCCCACAAAATTGGAAGCAACGTCTCCAAAATGACCTATACAGTGTTGACTGGGACGTTAAATATCAAATCAATCAATCAGTTAATCAATTATACATGCGGAGCTTATATGGCATTGTAGGAGACCTCTGTGCGCCCCTGCCGAGCTCCTGTAGCATTGTAGGAGACCTTACTGTGCTGCTATGGCAACCTTACGGCGACCTCACTGCGCTCTGATCAAAATGCCGAGCGACGGCGTTTGTTTTGAGCATGCTCAAAATGCGCGCCGTCGCTTGGCGTTCTATGCGATCCCAACGCGTCTACTGGCGACGCCACTGCGTTGCTACGGCGATGTTGGCCGTCTACTGCGCGCACCTCTGCGTTCTGAATTTTTCTTGGACGCCGTGAGAACGCAGCCCTGGTGTGACAGGGGTTTAAGCAATAGTGAAGACACTGATCAGATGCCATGTTATGCAGCATCTGATCTGGGTCTGCAATTTCTGCCTATTTTTCTTTTACGAGTTTCCAGGATCATATCAACATTATTTAGATCATTTTGGAGACATTGCTTCCAATTTTGTGGGACTTTACATCATGTGAAACAAGTTCGTGAAATAAACACCCCCCTAAACCCCACTTTATATAGAGAAAACTGGGGTTAACCGGGGTATACATTTTTCTTATTTCTGCTCCAAGATATAGAATGTGGGTACTTGTTAGAACCGCCTCAACGAGCACCAGCAACAAATGTTTGAAGTTTAAATAAGAAAAATACCACAGATTTTCATCAAAAAAGTAGCCATTTTGGACATGTATAAAAAAATCACTTTGTCTCACGCGTGTGTTATCGTAATGACCGGACATCATTGAGATGAAACACGATATCTCAAGCCCTACCCGACAAACAAACCAATAGGTTAGTCCGACTCACATCCCTTTGCCTGGGCAAGTTTAGACCCTCTAAGCAGTTTACCAGTACTCATGTGCTGTCAGTTTCAACTCTGCATGGAAGCACCATTATGCAGCCAAACTATTTCTCCAAGCCCAGATGGGCAGGAGTCCACAGGTTTCCCAGTAAAAATTTGGTGTAACCACCGTACAGTTGCCTGTATATCATCCATACAACTTTTGTGGCTAAAACATAACTGCAGGATCTATCATTTAACCCTTTTTGTACCAAATGGAATCTTCGTCCTTATATACAACAGGAGTCCATTTCAAAATTCAGGGGGTGTCAGGTTGTGTTTTCTTCAAAATCTATTTGGAAACTGGCTGAAAGTTTTACAAACAGTGTAAGCCCTGATCAGACGCCGCATTCTGCAGCATCTGATCTGGGCCTGCACTGTTTGCCAGGGTACCCCTTTTGGGGTTTCCGGTACTAAATGGGTTAATACTTACCATCAAATTGAAATTATCCTTTGTTAATGTTAGCTATCTTCTGGAGCACAATCGAAATGACACACAAAGGATTTTTTTAAATCCCGGTATTCCTAACTAAGTGTACACAAAGACATCTATTTGTTCCGACTAACCACAATATGAGAAGTCGACTTTTTCTTAGAGGTTAAACAGTCACTTTCACCTTTGTTAGATTAACCCATTTTGTACCCGAAACCCCAAAACGGGTACCCTGGCAAACAGCGCAGGCCCAGTTCTGCAGCGTCTGATCAGGGCCTACACTGTTTGCAAATAGTTCAGCTAGCACTATTTTCCGAATAAATTTAATAAATTTTAAAGATAACACAACCTGTCACCCCTAAATATCGAAATGGACTCCTGCAATATATGAGAAGGAAGATTCCATTTGGTACCAAAAGGGTTAAGAGTTTTTTAGTTACACAAACAAGTATCCTCAGTTCAGTGTTTCATTTTTGTTAAGTTTCATTTCACTTTCAAAAATGCCTTGCAGTTTGTCTATCAATCAAGTTGTCTGTGTTAATTGATGATTCAAACTGACATCAAAGCATATCAAGTATATTTGTAAATGTAATTAATTAACTTATCTACTTGGATAAAGATGAATTTTTTTAATGTTGATTTCCATTTTTGTTTCGGCCACTTATTTCAAGTGGCTTGTAAAGCAGAGGTGGGCAAAAACAAGAGTACCCAGAGAAAAACCACCTCAACTTCCATTGCAGAACTTCATGTCTCACAGTGATTAGGTTTGTGTATTAATTAATTAATTTAAAGTTTTTTTGTTTTTTTTCATGACAGCCTATAAGGAATTACCTATCTCATACATGTGCACGTATATAAAGAGTTTATGAAGAGTTTCAAACTTAAGTAAATATCATTTATCTTTATAATAATAAAACCACCTTTGGGCATTATCTTAAGACCTGACATTGACAAATAAATGACAAACAATACCATAAGCCTCGTACTGTAATAATCCTAAAGTAGTTAGACACTGATACCGTATTTATACCCTAAATATTTGAACATCATTTTAACCCTTTTTGTACCAAATAAGAAACTTGTTAGTGATCAAAATTTTAACTGTTCTAACTAGTGCAATATCTAATACTCCCATATTTTTGCTTCAAATTTGTGAGTACCATAGCTTTTGCCAAAGCTTTTGCATAAGCTACTGACTGACCCCCGCCCATCGGAGCTTGAAGAAATACATGTAGATGGGCTTCATGATGCTTC
Organism: Lucinisca nassula; assembly: GCA_963580285.1. NCBI lineage: Eukaryota > Metazoa > Mollusca > Bivalvia > Lucinida > Lucinidae > Lucinisca > Lucinisca nassula. The sequence goes on from OY757022.1 coordinate 55,157,221, forward strand.
AACGCAGAGCTGAAACCAACAACACTTGAGTACTGGTAAACCGCTTGCAAGAACAATTAATATTTTGACCACTATATATAACAAGCTTATTAACCCATTTTGTATCGGAAACCCTTAATGGGGTAGCTTGGCAAACAGTGCAGGTCCAGATCAGACGCCGCAGGATGCGGCGTCTGATCAGGGCCTACACTGTCTGCAAAAAGTACAGCCATTTCCCGAAATAAATTTGGAAGAAAACAGAACCTGACACCCGTAAGTTTTGAAATGGACTCCTGCCATATATAAGGTGGAAGATTCTAACAAAAAGGATTAAAACAACTCTGTCCAGGCCGACTGCTAATATAATAACAAGGCACATTATCTCAAGCTGTGACACAGGTAGAAGCCTCCTTGGTGTAGTGGTTATGTTACACGCCTTGTAAACTAGGGATTGCAGGATCCCGGGCTTCTCCAGACTTTTGGATGAGTCTTTAAACTGAGGTCTTGTCTCTGTATGACCTTAGCTGTTGGTTGGACGTAAAACTCAAATACTCACTCACTCTGTGACACATGTACAATATTTTGTATTGTAATATTTAGGAGAAAAGTGGTATATTCAAATATACCTGTCATATCAACACCATTGGAAGTAAAGATTAAAATGATAAGATAATGATCTTTTAACAATATTTTACTATTTCCTTGTGCCACTATTTCCTGCTCAGTAAATCGGGGTAAATCACATGACCTCCGAGCATCTTTCCAATGGCCTGCACTGTGTGTATGAATTCGGGTTTAACGTCGCTTTCAACAATTTTTCAGTCATATCACGAAGGTGTCTGGTTGTGACAGTGTGTGTGTGTGTGAATTCGGGTTTAACGTCGCTTTCAACAATTTTTCAGTCATATCACGACGGTGTCTGGTTGCGACAGGGAGCTCAATGCTCACGTTTATAGTGCTGCCTCACTGAAGTATCATGTCCCAGACACATTACATGATACATGTACCACACCCAGTCACATTATCCTGACACTGGATCGACCAGTCCTAGCTCTACCCCGTAAATCTGATTGCCAAGCGAGGAGCAGCTAGTACCATTTTTAACGACTTTGGTATGTCGCGGCCCGGGATCGAACCCAAGACCTCCCGTTCCCCGGAGCGGAGGTTGTGACAGTGAGCTCAATGCTCACTTTTATAGTGCTGCCTCACATGAAATTTGACTTCAATCACTGCCCAGTGGTTTCATTGGAGATGTTTGAAAATATTGACAGACGACAAATGACAGACAAACAATGGACCTAAGCTCATCTATGAGCTCAGGTGAACCAGCTAATATACATGTATAGTAAATATCCAACCAAACAAAGCATTATTTTATAAGCCACAAGACAATGACACTATCATATAAACTTTAAGATTCTGACATAGATAAAAGTAAAATGAATCTGTCCAAAATTTTATAGCAACTGGTAAAAATTTTACTGCAGTGCAAAACCATCAATAAATTAGGTACATCTGAATGAACATGGAAGCCCTGGGGTTGCTTTTATTGTGCTGCCATGTGCGTTTAAATGTTGCATTATTGTACAGCTGTAAATAACACAAATTTACAGGTACAGTAAAATTCCTTTATTAAAACCACCTTTGGGACTGTTCAAAAGTGGTCTGTTAAGACCACTTTTGAACAGTCCCAAAGGCCAAAGGTGGTCCCTGACCAGAGGACATTGTAGGCAGAAAACACAAAGAAAAATTAAGTGTACCCTTCAAAATATGTTTTTATAGCAGAATTAGTCCTAATTTTAGGTGGTCTTAATAGCGGAATTCTACTGTATACCAATCCAAACGTTTGCCCTTTTCCTGATGAAAACAAGAGCTGTCACATTACAGCATAGCTCACCTGTTTCACGCCATCAATATATAAGATTAAGGAAGTGTCTGCTGACAGCCGGCTGGCACCAGACTTTTAGGTCTAGTGACAGCCGGCTGTCACCAGACCTAAAAGTCTGCTGACAGCCGGCTATTATATTTGTTCAATAATAAGCATATTCTTTGGCACTATTATATCCTCTTTTATGAGATACTATACAACGTGCAGAACTTTGTTGAATAGTGAAGGATGCAATATTTTCTCATGTGGACTTAGAAATCATAATCAGTAAGCAGCAAGAAAGATATTTCTAGGCATATCACCAGTAGAACTTACATGTTCAAACCTGTGGGTAAAGCACAGCTTAGGCTTTAATGTCATGACTTGTTGTTTTGCTATGCAAAACAGGTTGAAGAGTGAGAGGCACACACTGCACCTGCTGACATAGAAGACAGATGCTGCAATTGTAATATTGGGAACTCAACCAGTGATTTACTGAATGGGGAAGTCTTCTGGAAAAAGTTAAAGTGCATGCTACGAAAAAGCACCTAGCCGAAGAACAAATACAGGGCCTGGCCAAGGGGCTTTCAACTACATATAATAAAGCTTCTAAGAATATATATAGCCTTCACAAGAAAACTGTAAATATGAACCCATGAACCCTTTGGCTTGAAAATGAAGTCAGTTTCATTGAGGTTTTGTTATGTTGCCATGATAAACTGTACCAAGTTTGACCAGAATTGTTCCCCACCCCCACCAACAACAAATAGACTCCAGGGCATAGTCGGGAGGAGCACTTGCTCTTAATCATTAGGTCTCACACAGCTGTGGGCTGTGGTTTGAGCTTGGATCAGGTCACATGTGAGAAGCCGAGTTGTGCAAGCGAAGGCTCAAGTTTTTGCCAACCTCGCTTGAAATAATCATAAATCCAAAACAAACAAAAACAAGAGCTGTCGCATGACAGCATAGCTCGCCTGTTTCGCGACTTCAATATATAAGGGAAAATTTATGATCCATGAAATATAGGTCACACTCACCTAGATATATTTGAGATCAATAATCAGGTCACATGGAACATATATTCCAGATATTACATTTCAGAATCAAATTGTGTCTGAATTATAAGGCAAAATTATTGAACCATGAAAATAGATCACAAGAACCTAGATATATTTCTATGTCAATCATCGGGTCACATGGAACTAATAATCCAGGTGAGACATTTCTCCATCAAATAGTATTCGAGATAATAGGCAAAATCACTGAACCATGAAATATAGGTCACACTGACCTAGATATAATTCAAGCTCAATTATGGGGTCACATGGATCCAGGTATGACATTTCTCCATCAAATAGTGTTCAAGATAATAGGCAAAATCACTGAACCATGAAATATAGGTCACACTGACTTGGATATATTTTGCGGTCAATTATCGGATCACATGGAACTAATAATCCAGGTATGACATTTCTCTATCAAATAGTATTCAAGATAATAGGCAAAATCACTGAACCATGAAATATAGGTCATACTGACCTAGATATATTTTGAGGTCAATAATGGGGTCACATGCAACTAATAACCCAGGTATAACATTTCTCCATCAAATAGTATTCAAGATAATAGACAAAATCACTGGACCGTGAAATGTAGGTCAACAGAATAATAATAATAATCGACCTTATTTATAGAGGGTAACACATTTAGTACTGGTACTAATCTTCCATGTGGCCCTCTTTTCCTGGGTAGAAACCAATACTAAGCAATGTGGATAAAGTTTCTTGCACAAGGAAACAACATGTGACGCTTGTGAGGATCGAACCGGCTACCTCTTGATCTCAAATCCGATGCTTTACCACTGCACCACAGCGCTCCACCATGACTTAGATATATTCTGCAGTCAATTATCGGGTCACATGGAACTACATGTAATAATCCAGGTATGACATTTCTCCATCAAATAGTATTCGAGATAATAGGCAAAATCGCTGGACCATGAAATATAGGTCACAGTGACCTAGATATATTTTGAGGTCAATCGTGGAGTCACATGGAACTAATATCCCAGGTATGACATGTATCCAACAAATAGACTTCAAGATGTAAGGCAAAATCACTGGACCGTGAAATGTAGGTCACCATGACCTCCACCCTTTTACACTTGAACCAATGTCACTTGATTGGCTGATGTATAACCAATTGTGTCTATAACTTGTTAGTATAATGGAAAGGTATACAACAAATTACAAAGGTATCCTGGATTTTGACCCCTAGCCCCACTCCCAGGCATGAAACCAGGGGTCTGTTGTCTTGGATTCTCAGAAGACACCCCCAGGTATCCAAGTTGTAAATATGAATGCTTTGTAATGAGTGACTTTGAGATATAAGCATTTCAAAAACTTGAACACAGAATTACACAGGTGTTCTAGATTTTGACCCCTAGCCCCACCCCAGGGCATGAACCCAGGACAACCTTTGTACTGGTGTGACCAAGACAGGGTCAGCAGAACCTATAAATCAAGTCTTTGGTTTGGTGCTTCCATGCAGAGCTGAAACCAACCGCACATGAATACTGGTAAATTGCTTAGAGGATCTAAGCCTGCCCAGGCAAAGCGGTGAGAGTCAGACTGTCCATATGCTTATAAACCCTATTGGTTTCATTGGGTGACAGGGCCTGAGATGTCATTTCATCTCAATGTCGGCTAAAAGTCCCACAAAATAGGAAGCAATGTCTCCAAATTGATCTATACAGTGTTGATGGGGATGGTAAACCTCAAATAAAACAAACAAACAACTACCAAACTGATAAAAAAGAAGCTTTAACCAGAACAAGCATGTTTTTTCCCAAATATTTCTATTGTTTGATTGAGAAACAATGTAATTTTTCCCACAGATGGGAGGTGCAAAATTCACAAAGTGCAAATAAAGTGACATATTTTAGCATAGTTAGGCAGTATATCGTAAGATCTCCAACCCTTGCCAGTTCTATGTCTCATCAGTAAGTTTAGAATCTGTTAATAAAAGATCATGGATCAGACCGATATCATATGGATGAACCCCCCTAATGAAATATTTCCTAAATTAAACACATCTAAAAATAACTTTTTTTCAGTATATAACCCAGTTTTGAAAGTAGTATAGTATCTGATGAAAAAGAATAATTTTAAAAGCGGAAAAGGAATACAAATGTACTTACTATTGAACAAATATTATTGCTGGCTGTCAGCAGACTTTTAGGTCTGGTGACAGCCGGCTGTCACTAGACCTAAAAGTCGGGTGCCAGCCGGCTGTCAGCAGACTTGCCAAGATAAAATCACTGAACCATGAAATATAGGTCACAATGACCTAGATATATTTTGAGGCCAATCATCAGGTCACATGGAACATATATTCCAAGTATGACATTTCTAAAGGAAATAGTCTCCAAGTTATAAGGCAAAATCACTCAGCCAAGAAAATAGGTCATACTGATCTAGTTATATATTTTAAGTCAATCATCTGATCACATGGAACTTATAATCCAGGTATGAAGCTTCTCCACAAAACAGTATTCAGAACACATGGCACAATCACTGAACCATGAAATGTAAGTCACTCTAACCTAAATATATTTATCTGAGTTCTAAAAGTTCTAAATTCTTAACTTGCTAATTATCTTTTACAAATAAAATGACACAGAAAGACGAGTTCTAAAAAGAAAACAACACACCGGGACTATTTTCCTATGCCGCCTTTCCAATGATGTTTGCTTTCATCCTTGAGTTTCTGAACAGGACTGTTCTAGCTTTAAATATATTCTTATAGAATGGGATTTCTGATTAGCTCATTGACTTGATGGCAACCAGTGGCAGTGTACATGTAGATTCTGGCAACTCTGCTCAGCATGTTGGCTATGCACAGTTTTATCTGGACCTACAAGGTTTGCATAGGTACAATGTATTTCCACCTCGGGGTCTGCACTGGTCTACAGGGTTAAAAGGGTTAAATAGCATTAGCTTATCACAACCCTTTACGACACTGAACACAGTTATTCACCCACTTTCGAGTGCTCTAATTACAAAATATGTGTTGTCACATTTATTCTATAAGCTGCGAGTTTTAAATCAAATTCCGTACTTTAACCCTTTACCACTCAGGGATTTTGTGAATTTTGCTGATTTTCACAGTGTTGCACCTGACAGCAACTTCAACTAGCCATTGTTTCATAATGGATGGTCTGTTTTACACCAAACTCGGTATGAATGTTTATTGGGCAGTAGCCTTTCAAATGCAACCTTTCATGACTTGATCATTGTTGCCATGGTAAAGAGGGGGCATCTCAAAGTTGGCAAAAAGTGTGTTTTCACATGAATTTTTGCCCACATTTTAATCTTCACACAGCTGTCAAGGCAACAATTAAGGTGTTTGGCACTGGCCATTTTCACAGTTTGCAGCATGTTTTATCAGCATCAATTTTCAGGCATTTTTGACCCCAGACACCCTCAGATATAAATTTTAGCGGCCGGTTGGGCCATACATCCAAAATTTTTCGGGCTGTGAGGGGGGCACTGCCCCCCTTCCATCCCCCCCCAGAATATTTTTAGTGGGGAGGCGCGCGAAAAAACAGGTCATTTTTTTGCCCAACAAATCCTTAAGCAAACATAACTATCCAGGGGTGGAAATGCAGATTTCAGGTGCTTCTGGGGCTTAAAATGGGGGGGGGGGGGGGGGGGGGGGGGTTCCGGACACGTTAAAACACGTATCTGAGTGGTAAAGGGTTAAGCAAATAGTGAAGACGCCAGTCAGACACTACATCCTTTGGTCTGTAATCAGTCTTAACTGTTTCAGAATGTCCCAGTATTGGAACAACTGGCATTTATGGTAAATATTTTGTTGGGGTTTTTATTTGCCTTTGGTAAGATAGATCAGTCAGTCGAATTTTGCTAAACTCTGTGTCTGATGATGGTTTTAAAATAACTTTTTTCGTCAAGTTATTCTCCTTTTTATGCCCTCACACCCGAAGGAACATGGCTCCAAGCGGCCGCACAAAGTATGTGCATCTTCGTATCAATGTGGCTTTGATGAGGTGTCGCTAAGACGTCATGTGCCCGCTTGGAGAACTTCTCTGGGAGATTTTTACCAGATGGGAAAAGCATAGAATGTACTGAGCTAATTTAAAATTGAAGTTTATGGTTTTCCCATGAAAAAATGAGGAGACAGGTCTATCTTCTTCATCAAATTTTTTTAAACCTCTGGGACCTTGTCAACAAAATATCTAGGGAACTGCTTGATCTACTACTGACATTGTTATCATGATAATCAACTTTCCTCAGTATTTTCAATACTTTGATTTTTTTTAAGAAACAGACTGATCTACAACAAAACCTGTCAGTTATGTTTGATTTGAGGTTTAACGTCCCCGTCAACACTGTAAAGGGGGTTTTGGAGATGTTGCTTCCAATTTTGTGGAACTTTTACCAGACATTGAGATGAAACCAATAGGGTTAATAAGCATAGATGGGTCCGACTCGCACCGCTTTGCCTGGGCAGGCTTAGATCCTCTATGCGGTTTACCAGTATGCGTGTGCGGGTCGGATTCAGCTCTGCATGGAAGCATCATGCAGCCCTGCCCATCTATTTCTTCAAGCCCCGACGGGTGGGGGCCACAGTGCCAGAGATGGCAGGAACCATTAGAGAAGAAGTTCCAACCTTTGTTTCAATGTCCCCTTCAACACTATTTAGACCCTTTTGGTGATGCTGCTTCCAATTTTGTGGGACTTTTACCCAACATTGAGATGAAATGACATCTCAAGCCCTGACGCCCAATGAAACCAATAGAGTTTACATGCATGGATTGTCAGACTCGCACCACTTTGCCTGGGCAGGCTTACCTTCTAAGCGATTTACCAGTACTCATGTCACATGATGTGCCATCGGTTTCAGCTCTGCATGGAAGCAACATGCAGCCCAATCTATTTCTCCCAGCAAATTCGCTATCGACAGCCGGCTGTCAATAGCCACTTCCTAATCTATTTACTGATCAATAAATTCCACAAAAATGAATATCGTTTCTGATTTGCTTTTAATCGATTACTTGATAGGTACAATTGACTACCCAAAGTTATGCCTAAAATAGCTGGATGAGTGGCAAACAGTGCAGACCCTGATGAGATGCCGCATTATGCGGCATCTCATCTGGGTCTACACTGTTTGCTCAGGCATGTCTGTTCAAATATACATATGGTAAAGTGCAACATATGGTAAGAGCCATGCTCAAAGGAAAGCCAGACAGGTAAACTTATGACAAAAACCTTAGCGATTACTAATCGATTATTGATCGCAATGACAGGACTGATAATCGATTATCTTTTCAGCTCCGATTAGCCAGCCCTACATGCAAGAAGTTGTAGACAGCAGCAGGGCTGGATAATGGGGAATGGAAAAATAATCAATTACCAATCCTGACATTGTGATCGATAATCAATTAGTAATCATTAAAGATTTGATAACATGTATGATTTTACCCTTCTAGCTTTCTGTCTGAGCATGACTCTTATGGTATGTTATACTTTACCGTATGTATTTGGACATACAAGTGGCAAACAGGTCTGAACTAACAAAGTAGAGCTAGATGTCACCGAATGCAACATCTCATCAGGGTTTGCACAGTTTGCCACTCATTTAGATATTTTAGTGCCTCCACCCCCTCCAGCCCTTTTTAGCATGGTGCAGTGTCATGCCCATTTTATCCAGCATCATGCCCTTTTTCAGAAAGACTAAATGTTTCCAGAAAGACTAAATGTTGCAATAACTTTTGCTACAAAAATCATTGAAATTGACCAAAAAATGGGCATGCGAGAGGGTCGTTATAGTTGGCTATAAAAAGTCACGCTATCGCCCTAGCGCCTACATTTCTTCACCGATTTCAATTTAACTTCACACAAATGTTACTTATGACAATATCTCCAGCGAGTTTGGCTTTCAAGGTCATGACCTCAAGGTCAAGGTCACTGTGGCTATTTTTAGAAAAACTTTGTCATCGCTCTAGCGCCTATATTTGTCCACCGATTTCAATGTAACTTCACACAAATGTTCCTTATGGAAATATCCCGAGCAAGTTTGACTCAAGGTCATGGCTTTAAGGTCAAGGTCACTGTGGCTATTTTTAGAAAAACTTTGTAATCGCTCTGGGGCCTACATTTCTTGACCAATTTCAATATAATTTCAAACAAATGTTCCTTTTGACAATATCTCGAGTGTGATTGACTTTCAAGGTCAAGGTCACTGTGGCTATTTTTAGAAAAATTTTGTGATCGCTCTAGCACCTACATTTCTTGACCAATTTAAATATAATTTTACACAAATGTTCCTTTTGTCAATATCTCGAGTGTGTTTGACTTCAAGGTCAATGTCACTATGGCTATTTTTAGAAAAACTTTGTAATCGCTCTAGCGCCTACATTTCTTGACCAATTTCAATATAAAATTCACACACATGTTCCTTTTGACAATATCTCGAGCAAGTTTGACTTTCAAGGTCAAGGTCACCATGGCTATTTTTAGAAAAGCTTTGTCATTGCTTTAGCGCCTACATTTCTTGTCCGATTTCAATACAATTTCACTCAAATGTTCCTTTTGACAATATCTCGAGTGTGTTTGACTTTCAAGGTCAAGGTAACTGTGGCTATTTTTAGAAAAGCTTTGTCATCGCTCTAGCGCCTACATTTCTTGTCCGATTTCAATATAACTTCACAGAAATGTTCCTTATGACAATATCTTGAGCGAGTTTGACTTTCAAGGTTAAGGTCACTGTGCCTATTTTTAGAAAATCTTTGTCATCGCTCTAGCTCCTTCATTTCTTGACCGATTTCAATACAACTTCACACATAGGTTTCTTAGGACAATATCTTGAGCGAGTTCAACTTTCAAGGTCAAGGTCACTGTGCCTATTTTAAGAAAAACATTGTCATCGCTCTAGCACCTACATTTCTTGATTGATTTCAATATAACTTCAAACAAATGTTCCTTATGACAATATCTTGAACGAGTTCGACTTTCAAGGTCACTGTGCCTATTTTTAGAAAAACCTTGTAATCGCTCTAGCGCCTACATTTCTTGATTGATTTCAATATAACTTCACACAAATGTTCCTTATGACAATATCTCAAGTGAGTTGACTTTCAAGGTCATGACCTCATGGTCAAGGTCACCGTGGCTACTTTAAAAAAAAACTTTGTCATCGCTCTAGTGACTACATTTATTGATGGATATTTATTATCCCCACGCTTTTAAAGAAAGTATTGGGGGATATTGTGAACGCCTCCATCCGTCTGTCCATCCGTCATACTTTTTCCTCCTTAGCCACTGGCCGGAATGCAACCATATTTGCTACATGACTTCCTTACATGGTGGGGGCATGCAAGAGGGACGTTATAGTTGGCTCCACCCAAAGGGGCCATCTCAAGGGGTCAAAAGGTCACGTCTGCTATGTGGCAAAAGCAAGGGGATTTGCGATGGCTTGCCATCGACTGCTCGCTCTAGTTTTATCTTGCGAAGATATCCGACCTTGATGTCTGAGACAAGATTAAAGTCTGACAAGGTTTCATATTTGATAAAAACATACAGGAAGGTTGGTCATTGATCAATATGACATCAAGGTTTAGGAGCTAGACTAGGTGAATGGCTACCTGGTATGTGTATTTAAAGTGCCTTTTTTTATATATATTTTTGTGCATTGAAAGTGCCTACTTTCCTGACCAGCACAATTGATGCCCTTTTTGGATGCTGGGGGAAACACCATATTTAAGACACAATATTGGGTAGTTTTGGATTGAGGTTTAATGTCCCAATCAACCCTATTTTGGTCATTTTAGGAGACATTGCTTCCAATTTTGTGGGACTTTTACCCTACACTGAGATGAGATGATTTCTCAAGCCCTGCTGCCCAATGAAACCAATAGGGTCTACATGTATACGCATGGACTGTATGACACACTACTTTGCCTGGGCAGGCTTATACCTTCTAAGCCTTACCAGTACTCATGTGCACTTGGTTTCAGCACTGTGTGGAAGCGCTATGCAACACAATCAATTTCTCCAAGCCCGAAGGGGTGGAGGCCCGAAATTGGGTAGGAAATTCAGGGTTCAACATTAACTTTTCAAATAACTGGACAAGGTGGTCCTGGATCTCTTGGGATGCACTGGACCTGATCTAAGTTCAACTGGACCAAAAAAATAATGTAAATCATATCATATGTATCTAAAGGATACATTAGTTCATCAGTCATCAGATTATTTTCTATTATTTTTTTCTTTACATAGATAGTACAACTACTGCAACAAATTGAAAACAGTTAAAAACAAGGGTTTTAATAAGTGTGGTAGAGATTTTCAACTAGACCAATCGGACCAGCCAGCCACTGACCTTACTAAGACCTGACCATCTTTTCACTAGAAAATGTCTATCGGTCCTGGGTTAATGTCGAACCCTGGAGTACATCAAATAATCCATTACTAGCAAATCAGCAATGATAATCACTTTTGTGAAATTTATCTGTTGATTATCCCATCAATTCACCAGCCTTAGGGAGCAGAAACTACCTTGGTGTTGCAATCAGCAAAAACCTTGAGGAACCTACATTTACAGAAGGCAGACTGAGAACAAACCCAACAAGACCAATACAACGCTTTAAACTCTTAGATCAGCCCCCGCCCATCGAGGCTTGAAGAAATAGATGGGCTGCATGATGCTTCCCCGCAGAGCTGAAACCGACCCGCACACGAGTACTGGTAAACCGCTTAGAGGATCTAAGCCTGCACAAGCAAAGCGGAGCGAGTCCGACCATCCATGCTTATACACCCTTTTGGTTTCATTGTGCAGCAGGGCTTGAGATGTCATTTCATCTCAATGTTGGGTAAAAGGCCCACAAAATTGGAAGCAGCGTCTCCAAAATGACCACTACAGTGTTGACGGGGACGTTAAACCTCAAATCAAACAAAGTCTGCTGCCTTTGCATACAGGATCCTCACCTGTTTAGTGACTTACATAAAACCTCTATAATTAAACAAGGCCAATGAAAGCATTACAAAAACAAACCTTTAAAAATACATTGTAAACTTTAACGCCCAAAAAACGAAAATTTTAAGATGGAAAATTATGATATTATTCTTATTTCTGCTCGAAATATAGATTGTGGGTACCGGTACTCGTTAGAACCGCCTCATTGAGGCGGTTCTAACGAATACCAACCATCTACATGTATATTTTGGAGCATAAATAAGACTAGAAATGCATCCATAGGACAAGGATGCCCCCACCTGAAAATATGTCTATGTTCATATTAATCCATAGAAAGTTACTGACAGCGTTTAAGTTTTGGGTCAAGCTGTCAAGGCAACAATTGCGGTGTTTGGCACTGGCCATTTTCACCATTTGCAGCACGTTTTATCAGCATCAATTTTCAGGCATTTTTGACCCCAGACACCCTCAGATATAAATTTTAGCAGCCGGTTGGGCCATACACCCAACGTTGCCCCCCCCCCTTCAATCTCCCCAGAATATTTTTAGTGGGGAGGCGCGCGAAAAAAACAGGTCACTTTTTTGCCGAACAAATCCTAAAGCAAACATGACTATCCAGGGGTAGAAATGCAGATTTTAGGTGTTACAGGGGCTTAAAATGGGGGGATGGGGGGTGCAGACACGTAAAAACATGTATCTGAGTGGGAAAGGGTTAACTGGTGTCACTCACATAGAACACCTGTTATCAAATACAGTTATGACTTCTTAAAGTTACACAATTAAGTACAATAAAAACAGGGGGATTAGCAGTCAACCATAAAGATGGACTGTCAAATCGGCAACAATTTGTTGCTAAAAGTGTCTAAAATAGTCCTTATTTAAACAGGCATAACTTCGTTATTTTTTGGTCAATTTCAGTGATTTTTGTACCAAACTGTAGTATATGAAAAAGGGCATGGCGCTGGAAAAAAGGGGCATGGCGTCGCGCCACGCTAAATATGACTAGGGGAAACACTATATATTGTCGGGTGAGTAAATTTACCAGAACGGACCTAATTACCGTAACGGACCAATTTTCCCCGGGTTTCCACCTTAGTTTTAGTATATTTGTACAAAACACACACTATTTTTATCTTTTACAACATTATGCATGCTCCTGTTCATAAATGATTTGTCAAATGTGGAATAAGGGTCAATGCACAATAATATCACACTGTGCGTAAGGCCCACCACAATCACTTTCTATAGTGGTGTTTGGAGCAGAAATAATTAAAAGACTCTGAATATAAAGGTATCCCACATATGTGGTTCGAGATTGGCTCGTGTCATATGTGAGACGCTAAGATCTGCAAGGCCAGGTGTTTTTTCTCCAGGTACTCTGGTAGATTAGGCTCTATGGTGCTTCAACACAAAGCTGAAATTGACAACACATGAATACTGTTAAACTAGAAGTACTAAGCCTGCCAAGCAAAATGGCGTGAGTCAGACTTATAATGGGAAAAGCGGGGTTTATAAGTCCAAATCGGGACTTTGAGAAATAGATTGGGCTGTATGTTTCTTCCAGGCATGGCTGAAATTGACAACACATGAACACTGGTAAATTAGAAGGACTAAGCCTGCCAAGGCAAAGTGGCGTGAGTCAGACTTATAATGGGAAAAGTGGGTTTTACAAGATCCTGCCCAACGGGACTTGGAGGAATAGATTGGGCTGTATGTTACTTCCATGCATAGCTTAAATTGACAACACATGAATACTGGTAAACTAGAAGGACTAAGTATGCCCAGCAAAATGGCGTGAGTCAAACTTATTATGGGAAAAGTGGGGTTTACAAGTCCCCGCCCATCAGAACTTGGAGAAATAGATTGGGCAGCATGGTGCTCACGCATAGCTGAAATTGACAACACATGAATAGAATACTAGTAAACTAGAAGGACTAAGCCTGTCCAGCAAAATGGCGTCAGACTGTTCAGTGCATATAAGCCGTGTGGTTTCACTGGTCGGCAGGGCTTGAGATGTCATTTCATCACAATGCCAAGTCCCACAAAATTGGAAGCAGCGTCTCCAAAATGACGTATTTAGTGTTGACGGGTACGTTGAACCTCAGACGTACAAATAAACAAACAAACAAGGGTAGCCATTCTTTTTTATACAAGCAATCTATCGGAATATTTTGATATTAATCCAACGGATACCCACAATCTGTGTTATGGAACAATAAGAAGAAAATTATCTTAGTAATCGCTCATTTTCTATATATCAATGGGGCTTACATTGCTATACATTTCATGGACTTGTTTACAGACAAAGCGGATCAAATCAGAATATGTGGATAATATTCTAAATGGTAGCTGATAAACTCACGATAATCAAAAGTTAATAATATTATAAAAACGATCAAGGCACAAATTTTTAAATTCCGCCAGTTCAAAGAGATTAAAGTATATCGTTAAAGTAATAATCGTTGTGATACATATCGATAAACGCCAAAGTGTGCTTCAGTAATCTACTTATCTCAGATGTGGGTAATCTAATTATCTCAGGAGTAAAAAACAAAGTATCTGTCTTTTAATTAGGTGTGAATGAAGTAAAAAGGGTCGAATTAATGCACCTCAATTTAACAGAAAAGATAGGAAAGGATTGAAAAAATAAATGAATAAAATAAAAGAATAATATTTAATAGTGCCAAATTAATTTATTGTTATCATGATAATCTAAAGGAATCTAATGAATCACCATTGTAATAATGTTTAAGTTTCTTAATACTGCACAAGGTAATCAGAGACTTCCAAATGGTATTTACTTAATGATAAAGTCAATAAGAAGGAAAAATGCATAAAATAGGGAGAAAATAGGCCGTTCCGGTAAATTTACGCACAGTATATTGTCCTAGGCCGTTCCGGTAAAGTTACGCACAGTATATTGTCCTTCATTTAGAATGTTAGATGGTCCCAGCTAGCTATTAATTAAGTAATCAAATACTGGGCTTAATCTGGTTGAAATAGTTACATTAAAATTTTCCCAGACCTCTACCCAAACCTAGTAGTGCAGTGCACTTGCCTATAATGCTCGAGGCCCCTGGTTTGATTCTCGGCAGCGGTGACTGAAAATTGCCTGAAAATTGATGCTGATAAAATTGCGATGTCCGAACATGTTCCACTGGCATCACATACCGGGAAGAATACCACAAAGTGGATCAGGACATTAACTGGAGGCCCCCTGTGCAGGAAGAACCATCCCCTGTACAGGAAATAGATCCCTACCGTAATTAAATGATGAGGTAATGGCCAAGTATGACCGACTCAGTATACGACGATAGATTACGGTGTAGGCTTTCATCCTGCAAACCTGGCGTGTATGTAACGTACACCTGCACATAATCCTCACCAGGGGGTGTTGCAGTTCATTAGGCCAAAACAAATTATATGTGTGGTTCCTATTACATGGTTTTCAAAAATAGGGTAGGTAGGTAGGAAAATTATTTTATTTTTTATTTTTATTTTTTTTTCTCACCTTCTATACTATGCTACACACTGCACTTATTTTTGTTATATTGTTTTTCTTCTGTTGTATAATTGTACTTGAACACATTGTAAACAAATAAAAGTATAATATATATTGCTTAGTTTTCATCCATATTGTCCTAATTGTTACAAAAATAAGGGTTTTCTTCAGTCAGAACAAAGTATTTTGATTGGAAATCCTGTGTATGTGTTCGCCTTTTACAAAAGGTCAGCCTTTGGGACTTGCTGTTCTAGTGAAGGTTGCTTTATCTTGAATAGTGTTGTAACTGTTATTGTACCATATATACATTGAAGATAAATGTAAAAGTTCAAAAGATCAAGATGAAATGACAGAGTAAACGGATATCTTATAACGGCTTAATGCTGCAAATTAAACATCCACCAATTAGCACCAGCAGAAACTATTTTATTTATAGTCTTTTCAAATCGTAGTCCTTGTTCCATTTGTATCTGTCTTACTTGGTCCTAAAGCTGAACATGATAGATAGATAGATAGATAGATAGATAGATAGATAGATAGATAGATAGATAGATAGATAGATAGATAGATAGATAGATAGATAGATAGATAGATCTCACAATGATTCTGAAAACAGGAGTGTAAAATCCTTCATTTTGAAAAGTTAAGTTCCTGATCTTGATTGTACAAAAAACATAAACATTTCTACACACGTGTACACTACACCATAGTTGCATGTTTCCCTAACTGCCTCTTTCATGACTCTAATCCAAACTTGTACAGTGTGGAAACTCAATAGAACCATGCCATTGAGGTGGTTGTAATAAGAAACCACAACGTACATGTATGTTCTGGAGCTGAGATTGGGAAAAATATATCCCCAGTTAAAGACACATTTTTTTCCTTATATAAAAGGGGTGGCCTGTCTGATGATCTCCAATAAACATTCCCTTCGGGCCATAGTGCACATCAAAGGCTTATCTTATCTAAGTGATTATGAGGTGATTATGAGCAGATTTCTTGTTTAATAGGGGGTTCAATAAGGGTACTTGAGTGATAGTATTATTTACTGAGATTGTTTCCAACAACATATTGTTTAAATAACTTCTTTTTTTATTTTAAAATAAAGTTAAGAAAAACACTGATATCCATTGTTTCCTTTATTCAAAAGTGCAAAGAAGTAAACCAACAAGGTAAATGAATTGATTAACGTCAAATTTTAATCAATCAATTAACCTTTATTTATTTATTTATTTATTTATTTGGTTGAAAGTATGTGATACACAAATCATATAATGTCTAAAACATTAGCATTTTATACTTTCAGTCAAGATGGAGCTATAAAATGTTCTTTGTTTTAGACACAATCATATCAGAAAAGAGAGAAAAAAAAAGAATTTTTTTAAGATTTTATTTTTCACCTAGATTTTATTTTTTAAAACTAAAAAAAAAAAAAAAAAAAAAAAAATTAAATTTATTTTTCTTATTTATATTGCAAACATAGGTTGTGGGTGCTCATCAGGGCCGTCTCATTGAGGCGGTTCAAACGTGTACAGATAATCTATGACTCAATGAGACGATTCTAACGAGCACCCGCAACCTATGACTTGGCCCAGAAATAAGGAAAATAATGTTTACCCCCTAAAACCCCAATTTTCTCTATAGAAAGTGGGGTTTAGGGGATGTTCTATTTTCCTCAAAAACATATATTGTGTGTCCTCATTAGAACCACCTCATGGAAGCAGTTCTAACGAGCAGTCACACTGTAAAAACAAATTGTGGGTACTCGTCTGAACTGCTTCGCCGAGGTGGTTCTAATGAGTACCCACGATATATGTTTAGAGCAGAAATAATAAAGTTATCAGGATTTTATCTGAAAAAAAAATCATTTTTGGTGGAAAAAATTTACCAATATATTTGAATTGGCATTTTCTGTAATGATTATAAATAATGGCTTCTAAATATAAAATCGGGAAAAAGTGCTGTTGTTTCTTCCATGCAAATCCAAATAAGGACTTAGGTGTAAATGAATTGATGTCATTTGTCAGAGTCATATCCCTAGGTAATTTTTTACCCTCTCTTGGTCCCCTACCTGTACGACAGCCTGAATACCCCAAGTGTATTTTATCTCAATGCTGGATTCTTCAATAAACGGTCATTAGGATGTTATGTAATCGAAAAATGTGTCTTTAAGTCTGCTTTCCCCTTTAACTAGGGGCATGCAAGGGTGAGCAGGGATAAATAAGTTCTGAATAGTTAGATCCTCCGCAAGCAAAGAATACACCAAATAAACGAAAAAAGCAGACTCGGTTTTATTGAGTCTGTTCATCTCAATGTCGGGTAAAAGTCCTACAACATTGGAAGCAATGTCTCCAAAATGACCTTTACAGTGTTGACGGGAACGTTAAACCTCAAATCAAATGACCAAAATATAACAACGTCATGCCTGTTTAAAGAATGGAGAAAATGGATATTTTAGACACTTTTTTAGCAATAGATTGTTGCCTGTTTGATGGTTTACCGCTAATCCCGCTGTTTATTGTTCCAAATTATCTCACTTTAAGATTTGATGACCAGTGTACATGTAAGTGATACCAATTAAACGATTAGGTGTGAAAATTTACCTGACCAGTGTTATCATGTGCATATGCGGCCAGTCTGATCGGCGAGTGTCTAAACTTTCCGAGAAATGAAACCTTGTGAACAATAAACTCAGATCAGACTGTGCAGAACTTCAAGCTGATCTGAGTCTTTTCTGTGTGCGCATACGCATTCAGTGCATTTAGCGGAAAGCATTTCTGATGTCACCACCATATGACACCCTAGCTCATTAACTACCGTCTTTATCGGACATATATTACAACAGGTTAAACTGCTTCCTGCACTCACGAAAAAAAATCTTTTAACGTAAGATCAGCCTGCACATCGAGCTTTTCGTTTGCTGCTCTCTGCATATCGCAGAAGCCATACTACAACAGGTTTGAACAAAGAGCAAAGACTGTTAAGACTGCGCAGGCTGATCTGTGACTTCACCTGTCGCACAGTTTACTGTCATGTTTTCCAAAAATTGGATGCGAAGACCGTGTGTGCAAACTATCGATGACGTGTTATTCAAAAAACGTGGGAAAAATTCAGACTGCAACAAATGCACGTTCAAAATGACGGCGGGAAATTAAGCGCGGCATGACAAAAACTCTATATGTGTGACCAGCGAAGACTACGATCAGCCTGCGCATCTGTGGAGGCTTAGCTTTCTGTTCATGGAGAACGTGAAAATACTTGAGAGATTTACACAAGCCGTCTGCATTATTTATGTTTGTTGAAGCGTGCACACTTGTCTGATTATCGCTACAGGTGGTAAAACATAATTTGGATAATTTTTATTGTCACAAAAGTAATCTGATTATTGCGAGGGATCATACCGTCACGGTCTGCATACCGCAATAAATGTGCGCCATTGTCCTTTTGTATGCGTCCGAGACATGGGTTTATGCATCTTGCGCTTCCGAAAACAAATTGCATTCAAAATTTGTGGGTTCCGACCGCTTCCTAATTTTGCCTCTCTTACCGGTCCATGGAAAATACCTGTTGATCACAGGAGACAACAGACGTTTTACCCTCTGGCGGTAGTTTTTTTCTTATTTATTTTGTTTCCGGTGGTGGTTCTATTGGCTTGCATGAACGGTCTTGAATGTGCTAAGTACTGGAGATTTTGGATTATAATTATGGGTTACTTCAAAGCGTCGGCTTCTTCAGAAGTAGCCACGTGCCATATCCCTAACCCATTTGAACTGTAACTGGCTAATTGTTATTGATTAGCACGGGCCATGCACTTACCGTTAAATGGCAGCTCGCGGCAATTGATAAAAATACAGCTTTTAAATAGCGATGCTTACGATATGCATTGTTTTTCTAGGCTCACAGTTATTTAGAGACAAACACGGATGTTTTTTGTTGTTGTTTTTTGGCAGACGCACACCATTTTCATGCGTTAATACGACCAGATTGTCATTTAATGAAAGCGCTTTTTATTGAATATGTACTAAAATACTTTAACCATGAAAAATTCAAAGACCGTTTTTGCACATAAAATGTTTGGAATATTCATGATAGAAAAATAATTAGGGTCGGCGGGAAAAAGCTAGGCACGGTCGGGTAACCGGAACCACACATATATTTTGTTTTGGCCTTAAGGAGTAGAAATGGCTAGAGATCCATCAAACTGGAGTGTATGTAATACACCGTCTGTGTCCCCTCCGGGGGTTAAGGCGAAACCGGAAGAAGAAGATCCGATACCGGGCAGCTAGCTACTTCCTTTACAAAAGCTAAGACTTGTAAAAAAATATATTCTTCTTTCTTTCTTTCTTTCTTCCGGTTTCGCCTTAACCCCCGGAGGGGACACAGACGGTGTATTACATACACTCCAGTTTTGCAGGATGAAAGCCTACACAGTAATCATGTAATTACGGTAGGGTTCTTTAACCTGCACAGGGGATGGTTCTCCCTGCACAGGGGGCCTCCAGTTAACGTCCCGATCCGAAGGACGGTGCACTTTATGACATTCATCCCTGCAATCTTGGTTGGCTCGTAAGGCTCCTAAAAATGTAAATGTTGTTCCCTGGAAAACTACCAAGACACCGTTTATGTCCCGTTTTCACATGAAAGACAATAAAAGTAACAGAAACAACTGACAAAATGTCAAAAAAAAATATATCAAAAGCAAAGCCAATGGCCTAGTGACTGGGCTAACTGCTTCAGCTCCGATATTACTGTCTTTGGTTTGACATTAAATTACTATAAATAAATTAAGTAAAAGAAAAACATCTACCTTAGATGCAAGCATCTATTTCGGAAAGTCAGCAGCTACAGAAAGCAGCAAATGAGCTCGATTCTGCGGCCTTCTTTACAGAAAATCTGTCTGTTTTTGTTGCAGAACAGGACGGTACTTCTTTCACCAATTAATTTCTAAACAAAATAGTTCGAAAATCGGAATAATAAAACTTTAACTTTAATAATTATAAGAACGAAAATAAGACATGACAATGTAATAACTTGACTAAAGTCATAAATACATATTGTAATAACTAATGATATCTTTATGACTTTATTTTGTACAAGTTGTTCTAATTACCGCGCATGAATATATGAAGTGATGTTACAATCGGATTTATTCGGATTTGTTCCCAGTCTTTGCGCTCTCAGTACAGACACTGACCAAAAACAAATCCTCTCTTTCTCTCCGGTGCGTTGAATAACCGGAACGGACCCAATAACCGGAACGGACCTGCAATAACCGGAACGGACCTGTTTTCGGCCTAATTTTCATTTTTCTAAGTATTGTTTCGTATCCGATTCCCACTATTCATATAAATATTATATCCATACATAAAGTTAATTGGTTTCACATCAAGGGAAGCGATGAAAACCCTGCCGAAATTTTGTATTCTATTCTATTCTCACAATTCCGATTGGGCCGCTCAGGCTAAAAGACACAATTCATGACCACAATAATAATAAATTAGATACCCGTACAGCATCAGCAACAGGACGACCAGATATAAATAACATCAATTTAAATGAAATACAATAGTATTATAGCTGTATTCCGTAGTCTATCCTGCGAACTATTTACTTTTGCTGTTCATTTGTTGTTTGTTTGATTTCAGGTTTAACATCCCCGTTTTCATTGGGCGACAGGGTTTGAGATGTCATTTCATCTCAATGGCAGGTAAAAGTCCCACAAAATTGGAAGCAACGTCTCCAAAATGACCTTTACAGTGTTGACGGGGACGTTAAACCTCAAATCAAACAAACAAACAAACGTCCCCGTCAGCACTATTTAGATCATTTTGGAGACGTTGCTTCCGATTTTGTGGGACTTTTACCATTGATTTGGATGAAATGACATCTCAAGCCCTGCCGCCCAATGAAATATCTTTACATTGCTTTCTTTTATCGCCGCATTCATTTATCGAGAGATTAACCGCTGGCATTTTGACACGTTCTTTAATTACTGTTGTTCTTTATTGACACCTGAATTAATTGCTCAAATAACCGGATTACAATTTTTTGTAATTCTATAAGATATTTTACTGATGCTATAAAATAATAACATATTGAAAAAAATGATATTAAATTTAGAAGTGGGGCTTAAGTGGGTAAAAACTACATAGGCGTGTGTTCGTGATGATGCGACATATCATACCATTGATAGAGTAAATATCGCAGCAGGTATAATAGTGTCGTATAAATTAAGCATAAAAGCTTAAAAATGGTATAGACTATTCAACTGTTGTAGAATTAGCTGAGAGCTTATACGCTGTCTGGTCTGGTGCTATAATAGTTAGGCACTGTTCTCAGATCTCTTTTGATAAATAAAGCTTTTAAGACACTTGTTGCGCTATATACTGGTACCGTTTTCTGCTATAAAACATGGACAAATTTCCTTGACAAAAATGTCAAATACCGATTCCAAAAGTAATATATGGTGTTTGGGAGCTTCCGTAAACATTTTTGATAGCAAATAGAACGGGGGGGGGGGGGTGAAAAAAAGGTCCGTTCCGGTTATTGCAGGTCTGTTCCGGTTATTGGGTCCGTTCCGGTTAGTAAACGCACCCCTTTCTCTCTATCTATCTTGGTCATATTTGCCTATTACCTCAGCTTGGTGGGTGGCTTAATTTAGAATTTATATTTGGCTATAACCTCAGCTTGGTGGGTGGCTAAAATTAGAATTTAGCTACAGAAAAGGTCACTGGATGAGTCCTTAAAACGGGAAGGTATAATTTGAGGACTTTTACTGGAGGACCAGAGGACTGAGGACCAAGTCCTCTAGAGGACCAGGGGTATAATTTGAGGACCAAATACAGGAGGACCAGTGCTTTAATCAGCCATATAATGGCTATGATAATTGAAGATAATTACTGTTTATTGAAAATGACACCTGCTAGTATGGTATATCACCTCATGGGCATATATACAGAAAAAAAGGAAGAAAAAAGATAAATAAAATAATTAAAAGGAAAAACATGTTATTATGCTCAGGAAATTTTTCACCATATAATTTTATGAAATATATTTTGGCATCTTGTTCCTCTGATAAAATATATTCAGTTGAAATTAGAATTTCCCTACTTTCTATATACTTGATGTAATCTATCTGTTATTTTTTTTTGTTCACCAACTGCATGATGAACAGTGAAGATCCTGATCCGATGGCATCTTGTTACTCTTTTAAAAATTTTGACTTAAAATTAGAATTTCTCTACTTTCCATATACATGTACTTAATATAAGCTGTCTGTTAAATTCACAAACTGCATGATGAAAAGTGAAGATCCTGATCAGATGGCATCTTCTTACTCTTTTAAAAATGTTCACTTGAAATTAGAATTTCTCTACTTTCAATATACTTAATATAAGCTATCTGTTAAATTCACAGATTGCATTATGAACAGTGAAGATCCTGATCAGATGGCTTATCTGGAGCTAAAGTGTTGTTATGTTCAGAAATTTTTCACCTTAGAATTATATGAAATATCATCAAGATAACATTTCCATATGACATAGAGCATCCTTACATGTTACCATAATGGTAATGTTTTCCTAATGAAAACTTGTGAAATTGTTCTTATTAATACTCCGTATATATTAGAACCACTTAAATGAGGCGGTTCAAACAACTACTAACAACTATTTGTTTTGAAGCAGAAATGATAAAAATAATGTATACCCCTGTAACATAAATTGTGTATTATTTTTAAGACCACTTCACTGAGGCACTCTTAACATAACATGCAAACTGTCATAATATGACTTATTTTTTATAAAAACCCGCTAGTACTTCACTGAAGTGAGATTAAATAATAAAACTTTCAATTGCATGGACATGGTACTACATTGAGAAGTGATATTAAATAATAAAACTTTCAATTGCATGGACATGGTACTACATTGATGCTGATTATCATTTTACTCATATCGAGCTGATCCTTAATCAGAGGTGTACTAAAGTCTTTAGAGAAGTTTTGTTGCAAAAATATGGTTGTATCAGTTAATCTAATTAATTACCATGATGGTTGTTAATTATAATGTTCAGCTACACTGATTTTGAAGTTCTATTTTCTGATGTTTTATCAAATGCTAAGATTTATAAAATTATCATACTATAATGGCCTGCCACACACGGTTGAGGAATGGTTGACATTAACCCATTTTTGTATCAGAAATCCCCAAACCGGTTATTAGCAAACAGTGTAGGCCCAGATCAGATGCCACATTCTGCAGCATATGATCAGAGCCTAAACTCTTTGCAAAAAAGTTCAGCCGTTTTCCAAATAAATTTTGAAGAACCCCTAATTTTGAAATGGACATGTGCTATATATAAAGTGGAAGAATTCATTCAGTTTGTTTGTTTGTTTTGGAGTTTTACGGCCCAGTCAACACTATTTAGGTCATTTTTGAGCCGGTCAGTGTACCTATCAACACTTTCCTGGGCAGGCTTATACGTAAGCGGTTAACCAGTACAGTGCACATTCTTTCGCCTGAAACTGACAACTGCCCTTCTTGAATCAGCGGAAGGGAGAGAATGACCGTAGAAAAGATTTCATGATCAATCTCCACGAAAGAATGTTGCCGGCCCCGGCGGGAGTCGAACCCGCGTCCTCCTGATCACCAGTCAGATGAATTCATTCAGTACAAAATGGATTAAAACATGAATATATTAAAGACAATAGCTGTCCAGTTTGTTACCCTTTTACCTACTAGTTTCTTAAGTGGATGAAATGAACACCCGAATAAACCCCACTTATTCTGTGATTTGGGTACTCGTGAGATACACTTGTCAGAACCACCTTGGTCTAATGACCACACACATTCTATGCTTGCAGACGAAATGAGAAGAATGTCACCAATAAAACGGAAAATGTCAGTTTAAAGTTTGTGGAAGCAACATTACAATAACACACACATGCGACATAGTGAATTTTTTTACGTCTCCAAACTGGCTACCTTTCTGATGAAAATCTTTGATATTTTTATTATTTATACTGCAAACATAGGTTGCTGCCTCATTGAGGTGGTTCTAATTAGTACCCCTGATCTACTTCTTGGAGCAGTAATAAGAAAGATGATGTATGCCCCTGTAAACCCTAGTAATGTGTTTTTAGGTGTATGTGTGTGGAGGGAGGTGGGGGGGGGGGGGGCGCATTTTATGGACATGTTCACCTGATGACACCTTGTCACTTAGGTGACTAAGATCTTTTTCCCAAAGGTTCATTTTTTCCTTGATTATTACTCCTAATAAATAAATAAACAAAAGAAATAAACAATAAAATAAAATAAATAAATAATAAAAAAACACATTATTAAAAATGAAATAAATGCTTATTTACGGGTCCTGTGTGAGTACTGCAATGGAAGGTCACATTTTTTTTTTTTTTTCAATTTACAGATCAACTTAAGAAAATTAATAATAAATTAGGCCCTAATTAACAGTCAAAATAATTAGGAAAAAAAATGCTTCTGAAAGATCTAACAACACATTTCAATAATGAAGACTTTCAATTATTTGCAAAATTTCAACCTAATCATAGGATTACAGCCATTGGTTGTAATATGTAACTTTGCCCCACCTACAATAGGATAAGCCCCACCTACAAATAACCATTAAACTGCCAATCACAACCATTATAATATCAAGCCTTTTTCTTTACTTCTCAAAGGGGTAGCCCCTATGTGCTTATAGCGCCCCCAGTTACCTTAAAAACAAGTTCAGTCAGTCAATACTTCTCAAAGAAAATCTTGTTTAGCATTTTTCATATATGAGTCCTATAGAAATATTGTTCTCTGAAAACAAAAAAAAACAAAAAAAAAAAACAAAAAAAAAAAAAAGAAAAAAAAAATTGAATGCCATCTGCTATAAGGTAATACTTGGTGCTTAAGATAGAAGATTTTTTTTTTTCATATATAGGTCTGAAAGTAATACTCGGAAGTCTTAAAAAAAAAAAGGCCATTACCAGTAAGTAATAAAATGACTGATAGAATAGGAATAGATAAAACCATTAGGAAAAAATAATTTGGCCAAATTGTCCTACAAAAAAAAAAAAAAATAATAATAAAATAAATAACTGTGGTTTTTTTTTTTTTTTTTGTTTCCTAGTAGGGAAATTTCCATTAGAACTGAACATACTTTTTTTAAAAGAGTAACACAATGCCTAAAATATATTTCATTTATTTATATGGTGAAGAATTTCTTTATCGCATGTTTTCCTTTAAATTATTTATTTTTTTCCACTTATCCCGCTGAACAAGACAATCCCTACATTTGCAAACAGTTTAGCTCCAGATAAGCAATCTGATCAGGATCTTCAATGTTCATCATGCAGTTTGTGAATTTAATAGATAGATTATATAAGCATATAGAAAGTACTTACTGTAGAGAAATTCTAATTTCAAGTGAACATTTTTAAAAGAGTAACAAGATGCTGTCTGATCAGGATCTTCACTGTTCATTATGCAGTTTGTGAATTTAACAGATAGCTTATAATAAGTACATGTATATTGAAAGATGAGAAATTCTAATTTTAAGGGAACATTTTTAAAAGAGTAACAAGATGCCATCTGATCAGGATCTTCACTGTTTATCATGCAGTTTGTGAATTTAACAGACAGCTTATATTAAGTACATGTATATGGAAAGTAGCGAAATTCTAATTTAAGTGAACATTTTTAAAAGAGTAACAAGATGCCATCTGATCAGGATCCTCACTGTTCATCATGCAGTTGGTAAATTAAAAAAATAACAGATAGATTATATCAAGTATATAGAAAGTAGGGAAATTCTAATTTCAATTGAATATTTTTTATCAGAGTAACAAGATGCCAAAAATATATTTCATAAAATTTTTGGTGAAAAATTTCCTGAGCATAATAACACCTTTTTCTTTTTATTTATTTTTTTCTTTTTGTCCGTATATATGCCCATGAGGTGATATACCATAGCAGTAGGTGTCATTTTCAATAAACAGTAATTATCTTCAATTATCATAGCCATTATATGGCTGATTAAAGCACTGGTCCTCCTGTATTTGGTCCTCAAATTATACCCCTGGTCCTCTAGAGGACTTGGTCCTCAGTCCTCTGGTCCTCCAATAAAAGTCCTCAAATTATACCTTCCCCCTTAAAGGTGCATTATTGAGCTATCGGTAAAAAATGCTTCCAAAAATAAAATACATATAGCCGGTATTTTTCTTTAAAACAATACAAATGAATGCATTTTATGCAAAAATGCGAACAATTATGATGACAGGTAAACGAGTTTGAGAGGGATTCCCTAACTAGGTTTCGAACACTAGTTAGATCTATTTTTAGTTCGTGACAAAAATAGAATCCCCATATATGACGTTATGAGACGTTCATTTTTTGGCCTTTTTGCTTAGGCCATGCCTGAATCAGAAAAAAATATGACACTGAATACCATGCCATAAGTAACGACACTCAGAGACGATACTGTCGCCGTGTATGTGTAAAGTGACAGATTTATTTTTAGAACAGAAATTCCGAACACATGTTCAGAGCAAAGGGTAAACACGAATGAAAACGACCATTTTCACAAAGTTCTGAAGCTGTATTCGGCTCCAAAAGTGTACACATGACAAAGGAGTATGAATTGAAGATAAAAACCAGAAAAAAAAATTTGAGACCAGGTAGCTCAATAATGCACCTTTAAAACTATTTACAATCTGAATAACAGAGGTATGCTAAAACGCATTCTTCTGGATCTCAGCCTTATACTGTACGGGTTGTCTATCCATTTATCAGAATCAGAATTGTTACTGGTGACACGTCAAATAACATTCATACAACAGGACCTGTAATGTGAAGTTAGTCCCTAGCTCTAACCAAAAAGGTAAACTTAGCTACACAATCCTCAGCACCTTCAGCCGTTGAAATAAACGAATCGGGAAGGGCATTCCAATTTCTAATGGTTCGAGGGAAGAATGATTCCTTATAAATGTCAGTTCTTGCAGCAAGGTTCTGAAACGCCAATGGATGATGATTTCTACAGTACCCAGCTGGGGGAACAATGTCATTTGTTGGGATGCTGGCAGCACCCTTTAGACCTTTGTATAAACATATGTGCCTACTGTCTTTTCTCTTTTTCTTGAGAGACCCCCATCTTAATTTTCCTAGTATTCCAGTCATGCTCCCAGTTTCAAAGCAGTAATTGCTTGTTACAAATCTAGCAGCTCTATCCTGAACTTTTTCAATTTCTTCATTAAGGACAACTCCGCTGGAGTCCCAGATACAACTACCATATTCCAAGATTGGGCGAACAAGTCCTTTATATGCTGCCTCTTTTACATCCTGAGGACACTGATGAAGATTTCGCCTCTGGAAACCAAGCGTTCTATTTGCCTTTGTACACATGTTGCTAATATATGTATTTCATCCCAAATTGTGTGTGAGTGTCACCCCAAGGTATTTAATGCAATCCACGTTCTCGAGGACAGTAAGTAGCCTCAATTTTATTTGTTCTCTTCCTAGTTATCTGCATAATATTGCATTTAACGGACTGAAATCTCATGCCCCATTTTCGTGCCCAACATCCTAATTTGTCTATATCATTCTGAAGTTTCAAAGGGTCATCTGTATCTCTTATTTCCCGGTAGCAAACACAATCATCTGCGAATGGTCTTATTTCTGGGTCAATGTCAGTGGAAAGCTCATTGATGTATAGGGAGAATAACAGTGGTCCCTTGTGGGACTCCAGACAAAACTGGTGCCCACTCTGAAGATTCACCATTAACAGCAACACGCTGTTTTCTGTAGCAAAGGAAAGACTCTATCCATTTGAGAGTATTTCCCCCAATCCCATAACCAAATAACTTAGATTTAAGTAGTTCATGTGGCGGGGTGTCAAAAGCCTTCTCGAAGTCCAGAATAAATGTGTGTCTTTATGTTCCCCTTTGTCCAAGATTTATGCCCAATCATTAATAACTGTGCTAAGCTGAGTTTCACAACTATGCCTATTCCTAAATGCATGTCGTCTGTCTAAAGAAAGTTTATGTTCTTCCAAGTGGGCCATGATGAGCCCTATCTCCTTTTTTGAAGTGTGGGCAAATGTTCGCTAGAAGCCATTCTTTGGGGATTTCACCCGTATCAAGAGACTGTTGAAACAGGTGAGCAAAAACTGGGCCGAACTCTATTGCTAGTTCCTCCAGGACTCTAGGATGAAGCTCATCAGGTCCTAAAGCTTTGGTGGGGTTTAAGCCTTTAAGTACCTTGATCAATCCTGCCGATGACACAACAATATTATCCATGAATGGGGCCGACCTTCTTGTCAATGGAACATCCGTGAACTCAGTTTTATTTAACGGATCTTTGAATTGACCAACTACTTCCTCTGCCATTTCAGAGTCTGATTCGGCAACCTCGTTCCCTCCTCTTTTATTAAGGGGCGGGGTACCTTACCTGTCTTTCTTCTGACTATTGATAATTATATCTGTAGAAGTCTCTTGGGTTTGCCTTTACACCACCTACCAAGTTATTCACATGCAAATCATGCTGATTTTTTTTATACCCGTCTTGATCTCACGCCTCAAGTTTTCAAATTTTGTCCTGAGTCTTTTTTGCCTTTGCATGAATCTTATTTCTTCTGTGAACTTTTCTTCTTATCTCTGGTGTGATTCAGGGAATCGAAGATACAGATCTACTAGTTTTTGAGGGAATATGATTTTCAGCCGAAGTATGGATGAAATATGTTCTATAAAAGGGTTATCCTTTGGAAGCAAGGATTACACCACAGAACAGGAAAATATGAAGTGTACATGTTTTCTGGGCCAAGAACGGGAAAGTATAAGGTGTACATGTTTTCTGGGCCGTTATCAAACCAAAGTTTTCCTGGACAGACCGAGCATCAGAATGACCATAAAAGTATTTCTCCTTTGCAAATCTGAGCGCATCCTTCCTCATAGTTTGATGATCACCTTTCTGATGCAAGTACACCTTCCTCCGAGGTTTCTTTATTGGTGGAATGTGTATTTTTAAATATCCGGAAACAATATCATGTCACTTAGTTTTTTTTAGACTGAATGTCTTCAAACTGTCATGGCAAAGTTGTAGGAATCAGATCCAATGTATTCTTATCACGAGTTGTGAAGTTAACAATTTGCTCCAGGCCATGATCATTCATAATGTCAATTAATATTTGTCCTTCAGATCTATCTATCTATCTATCTATCTATCTATCTATCTATCTATCTATCTATCTATCTATCTATCTATCTATCTATCTATCTATCTATCTATCTATTGAACCCCTCTGTGGTATTGGCATTCACCGTTGAATAGGGAATATTCCATTGAGGAATAGTTCCAGGAAAAAAGGAATTTTTCAGAGCATCACTTGTACCTATGATATTGTGAGTTGTTTACTTGTTATGCCCAAAGCCTTATTTGGGTTGAAGCTGTCACAGGGTTCAAGTATCTGTCTATTTCTATCTATCTATCTCTATATAATCCTGAACCCTCTTCTGAGTGTTATTAGGATGGTTGCGCATGGTGTGTTAGTAAGAGAAGTAAAAGTGTGATAGTGCAGAGTTAAAAGAATAAAAGAAAGGTGAGCATAGATGTAAGACTATGGATTTTAGTAAGGAGAGTTTAAAAGCAGGATAAAAACAGTATTACTTTAAGGGAGCCCGTAGTTGATCGAAATGATTCTTGATTTGAAATAGTCAAGATCAGAAACTAGGATCAGCTGGTAGCCTGTTCCAAAGAACAACCCACATAGGGAAAAATGAGTAATAATAATACGAGACAGAGGTGTGCATCTGGCTGTAAGCCAGAGGGTGGTGACGCGTGTTTGACGTTAGGCTTTCGAACTGTGGCGGAACTGGTATAGCGACCAAACCGTAAACGATTTTATAAAACATCAGGTAAGGCACGTATCATAGCGTCTGAGCTCAAATTTGGTCAGTAGGTAGGAGAAACTTTTTTTTTATTATTTTAATTTGAGACTTGCGCTGTGTATCATAATTCAATTTAGATGCTCAAAAATGTCGGCTCTGTATTTTGGAAGATCCTAAACCCCAAATAGAAGTGGAGGCAATGATCAGGAATCGATACAATCAACCCACAGCTCCCATCAGAGACACCAAAGGGAAAGAAACACAAACACGAAACAACAGACCCTAATGGAAACATCAATAGCGGAAAGCCAAAAGGACAGTTACTTTCCCACAAAATGGCCAATAGGCTATCCAAAATAAAATAACATAAGTGACACAAACACCCAAAGACAAACCATAACAAAAAGAAACCGCAACAGAAGAACCGCCTTGAAACGGTCGGCGAAAACGGATTCCACTGGGGGCTTAAATCGATTTTACGTGGCCTTACTTCCGTCGCGATTAAGACAAATAATTTGTTCAGTCCGCAACATCTCCGTGAACACAAAAATCAAACAACCACAGAGATGAAACAACGGTTAGGACTCGACAGCAAGAAACCACTGAAATGCTGGAGCAAAAGAAAACCAACAGTTAGACTCCGATGCGCCCAACCAGAGACAGAGCATCAGGTACCAACCAACATAAGCCTTTACGCTGGAACCGTCATAGAATCTGAGGCCTGACCCACCGGCGTGAAATTAAAGAGGGAAGCAAAGTTGTCAACCGTGATTGGGTTAACTACCATGCATGCCATCTGTCGTATAACATTTATGCTGTACCCAAACTTTTTTATATTGAAGAATGATTTTACGAAATTGGGTGCTGAAGTCATTGCGGTTATATATTTTTCTGAATTTATCTACTAAGTCACCATAAAATTCGGGTTCCGATAGACCTTGTTGCAGAAGACATTTACGTCCAATATTGAATTTTGAAATTAAATCAGAATGATGTCTATAAAATTTTGAAAAGGCTTTGCATAGTTTATGGCATCGATAATATGTTCTAGAAGGGGTTATCTTTTGGAAGCAAGGAATACACCACAGAACTGGAAAATAAAGAGTGTGCATGTTTTCTGGGCCAGACAAGCTAGTTTCGGCCAATTAGGCCTCATCAGTGATCCTCAAATATATTCAAAATTCCACAATGGAATCAATGATCCAAAAGGACAAGAAAATATAAACTACACTATTATGTAGGGGAGGGAGACTTTCTACGGCCGCCACACATCCCAGATACCAGCTGTAGTGACGTCAAATATGTTCTAGATGTTCTATAAAATGGTTATCTTTGGAAGCAAGGAATACACCACAGAAGTGAAAAATATGGAGTGTGCATGTTTTCTGGGCCAGACTAGCTAGTTTCGGCAAATAAGGCCTTATCAGTGACCCTAAGATATTTTCAAAATTCCACAATGGAATCAATGATCCCAAAGGACAAGAAAATATAAACTACACTGTGATGTAGGGCAGGGAGACGTAACCCTGATTAAGAAGTTTAGCCGTTCACAATTTATTACGAGTGTTGAAGTCAGTTACATATAACTACACACTCTGGCAAATCGTATTAATTGCGAAATATAACCGCCATAGGATGGCGCAAGAGGAACATCACCATCCAAAAAAGGAAAATTTACAATCTCAATATCAAAATCATCGCGTTTATCATACATTTTGCAAGAAACAAACCCATTTACAATAGATAGTTGTAAATCCAAAAACGGGGCCTCGGTATCAGAAGAATTTGCTATTTAACTGGAGTTCTGGGGAGGGGGGGGGGGGGGGAGTACAACTTACAAAACTGTACGTTAAACGCGAAATTACGATGGGTATATGCAATGACGACACTGGGTAGGGTCGGGAATTGAAAATGGTAGGGTCGGTGGTTTATGTAACAGTAAAACAAAGATCAGGAATCGATACAATTAACTTACAATACCCATCAAAGACACCAAAGGGAAAGAATCACAAACATTAAGCGACCAGACCATAATGGAAACCTAAACAAAGGAAGGCCATAAGGACAGTTACTTTCCCACAAAATGGCCATATGGCCATCCAAAATAAAAAGACACAAAGTGTTACACACAGTAAGTAACAAACAACAACATAAATAAATCGCCACAGAAGAACCGACTTGGAACGGTCAGTGAAAAGATTTCCACTGGGGGGCTTAAATCGATTTTACGTGGCCACAATCCTCGCCCTTACTTCCGTCGCGATTTAGACAAATAATTTGCTCAGTCCGCATGAAGGCCTCCTAACTCATCAGTGCAACATCTCCGTGAACACAAATAATCAAAGAACCACAGAGGTGAGACAACGGTGAGGACTCGACAGCAAGAAACCACTGAAATGCTGGAGCAAAAGAAAACCAACAGTTAGACTCCGAGGGGGCCCACCCAGAGACAGAACATCAGGCACCAACCAACATTACCTTGAATTAGATCTCTCTAATTCTCAATAAGCCTTTACGTTGGAACCGTCATAGAATCTGAGGCCTGACCAACCGGCGTGCAATTAAAGAGGGAAGCAAAGTTGCCAACCGTGATTGGGTTAACTACCATGCATGCAGTCTGTCGTATATTATCCATGTTGTACCCAATCTTTTTATATCAAAGAACGATTTTACGAGATTGGGTGCTAAAGTCATTGCGGTTATATATTTTTCTGAATTTATATACTAAGTCACCATAAAATTCGGGTTCCGATAGACCTTGTTGCAGAAGAGATTTAAGTCCACTATTGAATTTTGAAATTAAATCAGAATGGCGTCTATAAAATTTTGAAAAGGCTTTGCGTAGTTTATGGTACCGATAACCCTGATTAAGAAGTTTAACAGTTAATAATTCATTACGAGTGTTCAAGTCAGTTACATGACTACACACTCTAGCAAATCGAATTAATTGCGAAATATAAACGCCAAAGGATGGCGCACGAGGAACATCACCATCCAGAATAGGAAAATTTACAATCTCAAAATCAAAGTCATTGCGTTTATCATAAATTTTGCACGAGACAAACCCAGATGTAAATCCAAAAAACGGGGCCTCGGTATCAGAAGAATTTGCTTTATTTAACTGAAGTTCTGGGGGGTAAATCTGACTGATCAAACCATCGAAACAGGTATTACCAATATTCAATAAATCATCTAAATATCTAGAAGTGAAGCTAAAAGCTTCAATAATTTCAGATTGGTTATCAATGGAAAGCAACAACATGAAGTCTCTTTCATAACAATACAAGAATAGATCAGCCACAAGAGGTGCGCAATTCGTACCCATCGGAATGCCCACAATTTGTCTAAATAACTTAGTACCGAATCTAATATAAATATTGTCAAGTAGAAAGGTGAGGGCATCACACACTTTCTGACATGACCAAAGTGTATAATTCTTATGCTCTTTAGAAGTGAAAAATGCATCTCTGACATAACAAGATAGAGAGAATCTTCTCTGTGAAAAGCCCATTCAATTAAATCATTAAGCTTTTCTGTTATAAGATTATGAGGAAGTGAGGTGTAAAGAGTGGAAAAATCGTAAGTAGACAGACTTGAAGCACGAAGATGTCTGGATTTCAATTTATTTAAAACCTCATTCGAATTTTTTTAGACCAAAACAGATTTCTTCCTCATCTTTCAAAGACTTTATCACAATATTTAATTACATGCGTTTTAATAGCAGTAAGACAGGGAGTTAATAATTTAGAAAGTTCAGTAGTAGTGCAAGAGCAAGAATTTGCAATAAACCGTGCTTTATAAGGTCTTTTATGAAGTTTTGGTAACCAGTATAGCGTAGGAAGCTTGTCTTGGCCATCGGTAACACACACAGCAAACTTGGTGGCTGAATGACAAATATGTTTATCTACTATAACTCTCTCTTCAGCTAAAGGCTGAAGTTCATAGGCCTTAGTACCACCAAGCTCCTGCTTAAGCGTGTTAACATAGTGGAGCCGTCACACAACGACGACGTTGTTAGCGGCCTTGTCTGCAGGGGCCAAAACAAACTTCTTATGAAATTCTTGAATACCTAGTTTAAGATGACGTAAAGACGTCTTAGGCTTAGGAGGTAACAAGTTAGTATTTTGAGAATAGAAAGAAATGCGTTTATTCACTAGTTTTAAAATGCTAAGTTTCCAGTCCTTAAGGGCTTTATGCTCAACATACTCTCGCTTACACCATCGAATACCGAATTCATTCAAGGAAGCAGCGATTTCATCTCTACATTTACTGAAATCAATTTTAGAAGGAAACCGATATTTCGGTCCTTTAGAAATTATATTCCTTATCCTAGAATCAGGAATAATTTTCAAATTGCCAGTAATTACATGACCAGCAGCAGGATAGCAATACACTGAGTTTTTACAATCACATGAATCAGGAGTATTAGTATCAATATCAAGATCTGAAACAAGTTTATTGAAATTAAAAATGATAGATCTGACAGGTTTGTGATATTTATAGCAAATTATAGGTGTTTCAGTATTTTGAAAATAAGCACGAATGGAAGAAAGCACCGAGCTCTCACGGAAGATACTGGGCAACTCTATTAAATCCATACCCTTATTAATGAAGGATATTTTGAAGAAATGGCGTTTATGATTAATTTCAGAATCAATGTAAGGACGGAGAGTATGCTGAGTATAGCCTCTAGTTAAGAGAGCCGCATCATATAACTGATAAGAACTATCGTAGAATTTATTCGCCTCGGTGTCCAGAAGACGTAAAACAAAAACGGGTAATGAACTTAAAAATGAAAGCATAGAGTGGCGTCCGTGATTTAATAATATAATTGACAGTCACTTCAGTCTAGTATTGTTTCGTTTAAACGCACGTAATTTACGTTTAAAGTTACCATTTTTCCTGGTGCCGTGAGATCTAGTTCTAGTAGGAGCGAGAAAATATCAAAGTCCGGCATTCTGGAAATATTACCCTCAAGATAAATGTTGTCATTAAATCCCAGTGGAAAAGGGGTCTGTAAAGATGTAATCCATTTCAGTTCAGCCTCATGTCTCTTGATAATTTTGAATCTAGATGTAGAATTTGCATCGTAATAAAGTTTTTTCCACTGGTTGCATAACAATGTTATTTACAGAATGACCTGTATACAAGATACAAGAAGCTTTATTTAAAGTCGGTTTTTACAACATGAGAACACTAGCTATACAGCTATTTACCGACAAATAACCAAAAGCTTAACATTAATTAACAAACAACCAGTGGATAGAAATGGCATAATTAAGACGAGAGTCAAGGCAAGAAGGCATAAATGGCGATTAAAACTACAACTAGAAAGCAAGCTATGATTATGAAATAAAATTGGTACATGTATGTTAATATTATAAAACAACATAAACCTCACAAAACAAAACAGCAAATGAGACATAAAAAGCACAGAACACTAAAATAGACGTTAGAAAATACACAGACATGTAGGTGTGTTACACCGAGATCAGTCAAGCATGCCAAAAGTTAATCTTGGCACAGTGAAAAGTCAGCAAAAAAAAAAAAAAAAAAAACTGCCATTGGAGACTGAATAACATGCCTGACTGAGCTCTTGTAACCACAAAGACAAATAACAAGATTAAACACTGCAACAATTTACAATACAGGGCATAAACATGTATTACCAGACTATGTACACATAGAACATCTACAGGACGAGCCAGTCCAGGTCCGGATCAGCCCTGTAAATTCTTTGAAATTCTCGACCAGTCTGATATGATTTGGAAGGCTGTTCCAGACCTGAGCAGCCTCATACCTGAAAGATCACTTACCGTACATAGTAGTTCGGACAGTCGGCACTTCTGCTGTATTTTGATACCTGAAAGAATATGAGTTATTCTTTAATGAAACTAAGTCATGTAGGTATGCAGGAGACAATTTATGAATGCATTTGAAAGTTTCTATTGCCATTGTTCTGAGCCGAGAGAGGTGTAATGTTGGCATATTAGCTTTATTCAAAAGATCTTCATATGAGGCATTAAAATCATTAAAGGTTATTCTCAGGGCTCTGTGCTGCAGTTTCTCAAGTTTTTCATTGTTTGCTTGACTACAGAAGTGCCACACCAACGGACAAAAATTAAAATTTGATCGAATAAAAGGCTTGTATATTACAATCTTACTTAAAGGGTTTAAAAATTTGCTGAGCTTTAAAAGAACATTCAGTTGCCGTGCAGCTTTTTTACACATCACAGAAATTTGGTGGTTAAAATTCAACATAGAATCAATTTCAATTCCTAAAAGCTTTACATGGTCATCACATTTTATTTCTGATCCACAGATGTTAAAACTTGGCAATGCTTGAGACGTCTTCTTTCCTACAGCTATGGCCTGGAACTTATCGGGATTTGCCTGCATTTGGTTAACATTGAACCAATCGATAAGAATATTGCTTTCTGTTTCCAGGGTAGATTTTAAATCCGCCACAGTAGAACTATGATGAGACAAAGTATTGTCATCAGCATAGTTATACAGTATAGTATACCTGTACGTCGAAAGTGACGGTACAAGAAAGTGTCAGTTTTCTTAGGCTTAATCATTCTACGATAATGCTCGTTCAATCTAGTGTTAAGCATGCGGTTAGTTTGACCGACGTACTGCATATTACAGTTTGCAGCACGTCATGTAATTAGATAAATTAAATCTGTAGACTGTCATGTCAAATCAGACATGTTAACTACAGAGAAGCGTCTACCGTTTACAGATGAAGTAACGGTAGACACAGTGCTTAAATGCGAACAACATCTGCACCTCTTGGCATTGCACTTAGAAATACTAGGGTACATTCCACTTCTTTTCCACGGATTAGTATATTTTCGAAGGATGGGCGATTTGAGAGGAGATAGTCTTATACGAAGACTACTCCCAAAAACATTGGTATTGCCTGCTCCATTGAGATTAACTGAAGTTACAGAAGACAAATTTAATCTTTATTTTGTTCTTTTATTGATAAAAATAGTAGAATCGGTGGCTCTGAAGCAGGGTGTGTCGGGTTAATGGAAACACGGCTATTTTTAGGCCTAATGTTTAATACGGACATGAGCAGATGCCATGTAATTTCTCTACCCTATGGAAAAATAGAAGTGCAGCAATGATCAGGAATCGATACAACTAACTCACAGATCCCATCAGAGACACCAAAGGGAAAGAAACACAAACATGAAACAACAAACACCAATTGAAACATCAACGACGGAAAGCCAAAAGGAGTTACTTTCCCACAAAATGGCCAATTGGCTATCCAAAACAAAATAATATAAGCGATATAAACAAAAATAATATAAGCGATATAAACACCCAAAGACAAACCATAACAAAAAATAAACCGCAATAGAAGAACTGCCTTGGAGCGGTTAGTGAAACTAATTCCACTGGGGGGTGGGGGGGGGCTTAAATCTACTTTACGTGACCACAATCCTCACCCTTACTTCTGTCGCGATTAAGACAAATAATTTGTTAAGTCCGCATGAAGGTCTCCTAACTCATCAGTGCAACATATCCGTGAAAAAAAATCAAACAACCACGGGGATAAAACAACGGGGATGACTCGAAAGCAAGAAACCACTGAAATGCCGGAGCAAAAAAAAAACCAACAGTTAGACTCCGATGGGCCCAGCCCATGAAGATAGTTTTCATGGACAATCACGTGAAATCTTGGTGAGACTTCGCGAGACAACCGTCTCGGACTGGAAACGTTTTTACCTCCACATAAAACGTCTGCCTCTGTCCGGGTCGACCACCGGTCTATTATCATATTGATATTTGACTTTCTTTAAATGCTCACAAGTTTATTCCTTGTCCTGATCTCTGACCCATGGGTCCGAGTCCTGGCTTACAGTATTCCATTTTTATTAACACAAAAACTGAAGTTTGACCGCCACGCAGAACTGAAACCATTATAAACGACTCATTGAGGCCGTATTAACGAGTACACACAACATCTCGGATCAGAAGAAAAAATGTATGCATATCTATGTCTGTCTGTCTGTCTCTCTCTCATTGTTTGACATGTAAACTCAAAACAATCTCTCTCTCTCTCTCTTTCTCTCTCTCTCTCTCTCTCTCTCTCTCTCTCTCTCTCTGAAATGTGGATTCACACTGATTGCGCTTTCCTTTCAGATGCCGAGTATGGCAAACTGGTAAACTCGAGTTGTTCATGGATATGCCCGAAGTGCGATTTTTTTTTTATTTTTCTGACTCGTTCTTCAGCGAACCTATGGAACTGGAAGAAATAAATAAATTTGAACCTCTGTCAAAGGAGAAAGGAGTTAAATCCCCGACTACTGACATGAGAAAGCCTAATTTTGTAAACGGTTCGAAACTTTGCAGTATTAACATTTACGGTTTAAGAGGAAAGATACTTGAACTTTTAGCTTTCCTTGATACTCACCAACCACATATCGTGGCTATTCAGGAAACAAAGATTGACAGGTCAATTATGACTTCGGAGCTTTTCCCTGAAACTTTCGAATACAGTGTCTACAGAAAAGATAGAAACACTCATGGCGACGGGGTTATGTTGCTCGTTCACAGAGACATCTCTCATATGTCATTCATGGAACTGGAAAACGATTCAGAATGAGAAACTGTTTGGGTTAAGGTTTTTGCAAACAAAACTTCCCACTTGTTTGCAAGTTGCTATCGACCACCCAACGACACAGTCGAAAACTTCCAGTTATTTAAAGATCAGCTTGATCGCATTTAGTCTCAGAATAAGGGTATAAAACTTCCCGCAGTACATTTCCTAGGTGACTTCAACTTCAGAGAGACTGTTTGGCCAGATAGGCTCAGCAAACAAGGCACCATGCTGAGTCCGTCAGAGGGACAAGTGTTGGTTGACATCATGAATGATCATGGCTTGGAACAGGTTGTTGACTTCCCTACTCGAGCTAGAAAGACTTTCGATTTGATTCTTACAACTGTGCCAGGACAGTTAGGAGATATTCAATCCCCGGACAAACTAAGTGATCATGTTATTGTCTCTGGATTTTTGAAAATCTTCATATCACCTATAAAGAAACCTCGTAGAAAGGTGTTCTTATATCAAAAGGGTGACTATGAAACTATGAGGAAGGATGCCCTAAAATTTGCAAGAGAGAAATACCTTAATGGTCATTCAGACGCTCGGTCTGTCCAGGAGAACTTTGATTTGATAAAGTCTTCCATTCAAGCTTCGTCCGAAAATCATATCCCCTCCAAAACTAGCAGGTCTGTATCTTCCATTCCTTGGATCACAGCAGAAATAAGAAGAAAAATTCGGAGGAGAAATAAGATTCATGCTAAGGCAAAAAAGTTGAGAAGTGGTAAACTCAGAGCAAAATTTGAAAACTTGAGACGAGAAATTAAAAATGACATCAAAAATCAGCATGATCTGTATGTAAATGACTTGGTAGGTGACGTAAAGGCGAACCATTGAGCTTCTACAGATATATCAATAGCCAGAAGAACGATAGGCAAGGTATCCCACCCCTTAATAAAATAGGAGGGAACGGGGTCGCTGAATCGGACTCTGAAAGGGCAGAGGAATTGGTTGGTCAATTCAATGATGCATTTAATAAAACTGAGTTCAACGAGGTCCCATTGACTGGAAGATCGGCCCCTTTCATGGAAAATATTGTTGTATCCTCGGCTGGAGTGATCAAGTTACTTAAAGGCTTGAACCCTTCTAAAGCTTTAGGACCTGATGAGCTTCATCCTAGAGTCCTGAAGGAACTAGCAAACAAGTTAGGTCCAGTTTTTGCTCATCTTTTCCAACAATCTCTCCATACGGGTGAAATTCCCAAAGAATGGCTCCTAGCGAACAACTGTCCACTTTTCAAAAAAGGGGACAGGGCTCTTGCTCGTAATTATCGCCCGGTGTCTGCTGAAACATCATGGCCAACTTGGATG
This sequence comes from Lucinisca nassula, assembly GCA_963580285.1. Classification (NCBI taxonomy): domain Eukaryota; kingdom Metazoa; phylum Mollusca; class Bivalvia; order Lucinida; family Lucinidae; genus Lucinisca; species Lucinisca nassula. The sequence goes on from OY757022.1 coordinate 55,197,382, forward strand.
AACATAAACTTTTGTCGGACAGACAACATGCATTTAGGAAAAAGCATAGTTGCGAAACTCAGTTGAGCACAGTTATTACTGATTGGGCAAAAATCCTGGACAAAGGGACGCAGGTGGACACATTTATTCTGGACTTCGAGAAGGCTTTTGACACCCCTCCTCATGAACTACTTAAATCCAAATTATTTGGTTATGGAATTGGGGGAAGACTCTCAAATGGATAGATTCCTTCCTTTGCTACAGAAAACAGCGGGTTGTTGTTAATGGTGAATCTTCTGTATGGGCACCAGTTTTGTCTGGAGTCCCGCAAGGGACTGTTCTTGGTCCTCTATTGTTCTCCCTGTACATCAATGATATTTCCACTGACATTGACTCAGAAATAAGACTGTTCGCAGACGACTGTGTTTGTTACCGGGAAATCAGAGATACAGTTGACTCACTGAAACTTCAGGCTGACATAGATAGATTAGGATGTTGGGCCCGAAAATGGGGCATGAGATTTCAGCCAGTTAAATGCATGCAATATTATGCAGATAACTAGGAAGAGATCTAATAAAGTTGAGACTTCTTACACTTTAGAGGGAACGGTCCTCGAAAATGTGAATTCCATTAAATACCTTGGTGTGACAATCACTCACGATTTGAGATGGAATACACACATTAGCAACATGTGTTCAAAGGCGAATAGAACACTTGGTTTCCTGAGGCGAAATCTTCATGAGTGTCCTCTGGATGTGAAAGAGACTGCATACAGGGGACTTGTTCGCCCAATCTTGGAATATGGTAGTTGCATATGGGACCCAAGCGGAGTGGTCCTTAATGAAGAAACTGAAAATGTTCTGAATAGAGCTGCTAGATTTGTAACTGGAAATTACTGCTTTTGAAACTAGGAGCATGACTGGAATTCTAGGAAAATTAAGATGGGAGTCTCTCAAGAAAAGGAGAAGAGACAGTGGGTTCATACCCCTCTTATACAAAGGTCTAAAGGGTGCTGTCAGAATTCCAACAGATGACCTTGTTTCCCCGGCTAGGCACTGTAGAAAGCACCATTCAATGACGTTTCAGACCATAACTGCAAGAACGGACATTTATAAAGAATCGCTCTTCCCCCGAATCATTAGAGATTGGAATGCCTATCTATCTATCTATCTTCTTATACTGAGTCGGTCATATTTGGCCATTACCTCAGTTGGGTGCGTAGCTAAATTTAGAATTTAGCTGAAAAAAAAAAAAAAAAAGAGAAGTCACTGGATGAGTCCTTATGCCCTTCCCGATTCGATTATTTCGACGGCTGAAGGTGCTGAGGATTGCCCAATTCGATTATTTCGACGGCTGAAGGTGCTGAGGATTGTGTAGCTAAGTTTACCTCTTTGGTTAGAGCTAGGGACTAACTTCCCATATCAGAGGTCCTGGTGTTTGAATGTCGTTTGACGTGTCACCAGTAACAATTCTGATTCTGAGTTGTGACCCCTCGGTCTTCATTGACCCTCGGAATACAATCGGACAAAGACCGCCTGGGTTCACACTTATGACAACGCACTGTAAGGACCGGAAGTTTTGTAAAAGGTCGGGTATAAAAGCCAAGGCCGCGCCGGGCCGGGCCGAGCCGCCGAGCCTACCGAAAATTTTATTTTTCGTCTCTAGATACAAGTTAGATATATATTTTGGTGAATGTGAGATTAAATTATTATAAATTAGATATGTTATAACTACAAGTAGTTTCACGTATCTATATTGCTTATTTATCTTTTAGTAACTGTTTTCCGAAATCCAGGGGTATAGGAGGTTTTAGGAATTCCGTTTATGACGTCATTCTTGCGCATGCGCAAAGTACTGGCCGTCAATTGAAACGGCCATCGCTATTCAAATGTATTGGCGGAACTTAAAATGCAAACCATATTCAGACATTTTGAGAGAAAATATACCCGTTTTCATTGAAATAGTGCCTCGAGAAGGAAAGAATGATATTTTACTTTCATTACCGAAATTCATTTATCCTAAATCCTTTTTTAATTGACGAAAATCTTTCGTGAATGACCCATGTCAATGGCTTGAGATACCGTTATTCACGAAATAAGTTTTTACGTAACTTTCGTTTTATTCGCTGTCTATCTATCTATCTATCTATCTATCTATCTATCTATCTATCTATCTATCTATCTATCTATCTATCTATCTGTCTGTCTGTCTACATGTGCAATTTAAATGCCCATACTGACAGTCGAAATAAACTAATGAGTGGACTGACGGAGGGGCGTTGAGTCAATGTTGGTTCGACGTCATGCCGTCGACACCCACTCCAACTCACTTCATTGTCACATGACCGTTGGCATGAGAGAGAGAGAAAGACAGAGGGAGAGGGGTTTGACTGACAAACTGACAGTAGACAGACAGACGACACACAGACCGACTGACTGAATGAATGACTAACAGACGAACGGACGGACTGTTAGACAGACAAATAAACATACTGACAGTCGAAAAAAAAAACAACAACCAATGAGTGGACTTACAGACTGGCGTCGAGTCAACGTTGGCTCGACGTCATGCCGTCGACAACCACTCCAACTCACTTCAATAGCACGTGACCGTTGAGATGGTTTGACTGATCCCTGTATCCAAGAAGCCCATAACCCTTTTTGCACCAAATGGAATCTTCCTCCTTATATACAGCAGGAGTCTTTTTCAAAATTTAGGGGTGTCAGGTTGTGTTTTCTTCAAAATTTAGACACGACGTTGTTGACACGCTACATGTCGGTTGACGTAGCGTCATTTAACGACAAACTGTAATTTAAATTTAACTGCGCTCGCTTATTGTTGGTGCGCTGAGAGAGAGAGAGAGAGAGAGAGAGAGAGAGAGAGGACCCTGCTGGGTCGCATGTACAATATATCATTTTCGTAATGCGAAATTTATCACATCTGGCAGCATATCCGTGTTTCTCCCATTATCTTACATTAGAATTCTCCAAAAGTTTAAAAGAATTCCATTGTTTTACGCTGTAATTAACACTTTATCTGTCCCACTGCCTTTGAAGCAATACGACAGATGACGGCCAGGGCTTTTCCCGTTCTATTTTTAGACCGGAAGTACGTCACGAAAAAAGCTCCTATAAAAGCCAAGGCGGCGAAAGAGTATTGACAATTCCGAATTTCTTTCAAATTCATCGGTTAAATTACTTCTTTTTGGCCTTATGATATTTGAGTTTGGTTATACTTATTAAGTGTTCTTGATAAAATTAAATATACTCACCAGAATCACCTTAATTGATCGAATTTCTTATTTTATTTCTGTTTCTATTTTAAGAATTACCTTATTACAGGAAACGACCGAAAAGGACCGAAAGGGAAGGCACACAACGACCGAAATGATCCGCATCGAATGACGACCAATGTTGTTCAGTGACATCAGTGTGTGTGTGAATTCGGGTCTAACGTCGCTTTCAACAATTTTTCAGTCATATCACAACGGTGTCTGGTTGCGACAGGGAGCTCGATGCTCACTTTTATAGTGCAGCCTCACTGAAGTATCATGACCCAGACACATTACATGATACCACACCCAGTCACATTATCCTGACACTGGGTCGACCAGTCCTAGCTCTACCCCGTAAATCTGAGTGCCAAGCGAGGAGCAGCATGAACTCTTTTTAACAACTTTGGTATGTCGCGGCCCGGGATGGAACCTGTGACCTCCCGTTCCCCGGAGCGGACACTCTACCAACTGAGCTACCGGGGCCGGTCAGTGACATCAAACATCCCAGTGGACAAAGTTTGTATATGCGACGTTGTTTTAATGATTGGTCAAGGACTTCAGGGTTTTATGACGTTGATTCGACGTCGTTAAAACGGCACTGGGATACTTTGTAAGGGAAATAAACAATCTTGTCCACCAAACTTTTTTCAGAAAAAAAGTTTAAAAAAAATGTTCCAAGCAGGCACTCCACGTTGAATCAACGTTGAAACAAAGTTGATTCAACGTTGTGTGCCTGCAGGGTTCTGTTTTCTGTTTACTGCCAGTAGGAGCTGTTTACTGACTGATGATCAGGAGGATGCGGGTTCGATACCTGCTGAGGTCGGCAGCATTCTTTCGTGTAGATTGAACATGAAATATTTTCTTCGGTCATTCTCTCCCTTCCACTGATTCAAAAAGGGCAGTTGTCAGTGTTTGGCAAAAGAATGTGCACTATACTTGTTAACCGCTTACGTATAAGCCTGCTCTGGGAAAGTGCCTGCTCTGGGAAAGTATGAATAGGTAAAAAATTTTATTCGGCAATACACGCCAAGTGCGTTTAGGCTTCGCCGAGGTGTTATCTTTGTCTTTTGGCGAGTTATCTGCAGGTATGCAAATTGCATCGTTTTTTGTTGCAACCCTTTTTAAAGTGACACGCTGAGATCTTAAACAATTAGATGAGTCAATTAATGCACTAATCACTTACTGACTGAAGCATATTAATAAGTAACAATAATACAATAGGTAAGTATCAAAACATAATTAATATGTCTAAAACATGATTAAGAAATATAATGAGTTTCATAAAGCTCTATCTTTAGTTCCTGCCATTTAGATAGTACATTTAAATGCCCTTATCATTTATCTGACATTGTCGTCCGTTGCGGTTCATCACGACGTGGCCTACATAAAACCACCAAAAATACGGTTATTACAGATACTAAAAGGACTTGACTGGAATTTTTACAATAAGGGGTTTAGAAAATACTTTTTTGGGGTTGTCATGTACATTTTTTGACACATTCATGTCTATTTCTTTCAAATTCGATCAAAACGTACGATAAAAACCGCCGTGGCTTTTATACCCCTAAAAATTTGCAAAATTGCAATAAAACAAAAAATTAGGGCACCAAAAAGAACAAAAAATATGCTGAGTATCACATTTGATACAATTAACATTATCATATTAAAATTTACCACTGACATTTCTTCTTCAGTTACAATTCCGAAAAATAAAATCTTCGGATCGGCAATTTTTGGCTCGGCGGCTCGGCCCGGCCCGGCGCGGCCTTGGCTTTTATACCCGACCTTTGTAAAACGGAACGCTACGGTCGTTATCGTGCTCAATTGAAAAATGAAACTGAAATCAACGTGAAATTTCAGATTTTATAAATCATAAAAGTTCAAATGGGAGTATCTGACCAGCTTCGCCAAACAAATAAAGGCCGGCTTTCGTATGAAAGACAAACATCCAGCACAAACATAAAGGTAAGGAATTTAGTTTGAAACTAAGTGTAGCGGGGTCTCACTATAAAGCGACAAGAAGTTGAAAAACAACAAAGCAATTGTGGTGGCGGGTTGCAGAAGTTTTATGGAGTCATCTTAGTGCCCTCCAGGAACTTTTATCTGTACATATATACTTAAAGTTTAATGAACTTTTACTAAGAAGATTTTTATACGCGTGACAACGTGGTTCTCCTATAGGAGGTTTTAGGAATTCCGTTTATGACGTCATTCTTGCGCATGCGCAAAGTACTGGCCGTCAATTGAAACGGCCATCGCTATTCAAATGTATTGGCGGAACTTAAAATGCTAACAATATTCAGACATTTTGAGAGAAAATATACCCGTTTTCATTGAAATAATGCCTCGAGAAGGAAAGAGTGATATTTTACTTTTATTACCGAAATTCATTTATCCTAAATCCGTTTTTAATTGACGAAAATCTTTTCGTGAATGACCCATGTCAATGGCTTGAGATACCGTTATTTACGAAATATGTTTTTACGCAACTTTCGTTTTATTCTCTATCTATCTATCTATCTATCTATCTATCTATCTATCTATCTATCTGTCTGTCTGTCTGTCTGTCTGTCTGTCTGTCTTGAGAAATCTGTCCAACGATCTGTCTACATGTGCAATTTAAATGTCCATACTGACAGTCGAAATAAACTAATGAGTGGACTGACGGAGGGGCGTTGAGTCAATGTTGGTTCGACGTCATGTTGTCGACACCCACCCCAACTCACTTCATTGTCACATGACCGTTGGCATGAGAGAGGGAGAGAGATTGAGAGACAGAGAGGGGTTTGACTGACAAACTGACAGTAGACAGACAGCCGACACACAGACCGACTGACTGAATGACTGACTAACAGACGAACTGTTAGACACACAAATAAACATACTGACAGTCGCAAAAAAAAACAACAACAATGAGTGGACTTACAGACGGGCGTCGAGTCAACGTTGGCTCAACGTCATGCCGTCGACAACCACTCCAACTCACTTCAATGGCACGTGACCGTTGAGATGGTTTGACTGATCCCTGTGTCCAAGAAACCCATAACCCTTTTGTACGAAATAGAATCTTCCTCCTTATATATAGCAGGAGTCATTTTCAATATTTAGGGGTGTCAGGTTGTGTTTTCTTCAAAATTTATTTGGGAAATGGCCGAACTTTTTGCAAACAGTGTAGGCCCTGATCAGACGCCGCGTTCTGCGGCCTCTGATCTGGCCTGCACTGTTTGTCACTTACCCCTTTTGGGGTTGCCGGTACCAAATGGGTTAATGTAGACCTAAGGGCTGGGCAGGTTGAAACAATCTACAAATCCACCAGATTTTACTGTAAAATCTTGCACTTGCGAAGGAGTGTTTAACATTCTTATGCTCTGAAAGGGTGTTCTACGTTTGTTTTGAATTTAATGTTCCAATCCCACTGAGTCTTGATGGGTCCGAGCACTGGGCAAATGTCATTTTATTAAGCAACGCAGTATTATCGCCAACGAAACGTTGTGCACATGACGTTTCATCGACGTTGCAATGTCAATGCATCGCTTTGAAGTTGGTTTGATGGAGACACGATATTCTTGACACGCTACATGTCGGTTGACCTAGCGTCATTTAACGGCAAACTGTAATTTACATTTGCCTGCGCTCGCTTATTGTTGGTGCGCTGAGTGAGAGAGAGAGAGAGAGAGAGAGAGAGAGAGAGAGAGAGAGAGAAGGACCCTGTTGGGTCGTATGTACAATATATCATTTTCGTAATGCGAAATTATATATCTGGCAGCATATCAGTGTTTCTCCAATTATCTTACATTAGAATTCCCCCAAAAGTTTAAAAGAATTCCACTGTTTTACGCCGTAATTAACACTGCCTTCAAAGCAATACGGCAGACGACGGCCAGGGCTTTTCCCGTTCTATTTTTAGAACCGGAAGTACGTCACGAAAAAAGCTCCTATAAAGGAGGTTAAGATATACAGAAGAAGAAGAATGGACGTAATGGGTTTAACTAGTGAGCACTTTAAACTCGGGGGGCACAGGATGACAGAATTTCTTACGGCTTTTTTTAATTATATGATTAGTACTAAAAGAGTCTCTTCAGTCCTGAAAGAGGGTATTCTGACTCCAATTTTTAAGAAGGGGGAGGTCAATAACCCGGGGAATTATAGAGGGATAACAGTGACACCAGTACAATTGAAGGTGCTGGAGCATATTTTAAACAAAAGGCATAATGATATCTTTCATGATACCCAGTCAAGACTTCAGTGAGGCTTTACTCAGGGCTGTTCCTCTTTGAATGCAGCAGTCATTCTGACGGAGTGTCTGCTGGAGGCAGAGAGCAACAGACAGGAGCTCTGGCTTACTACCCTCGATACGCAAAAGGCGTTCGACGTTGTTGATCACAAATCACTCCTGAGGAGGTTATATCTGGACGGTGTCACTGGGGACAACTGGCTCCTCATAAAAGACCTGTATTCAGATTGTTCTTCAAGAGTAAAATGGGCAGGAAACTTATCACAACCCATCAATATAAACCAAGGGGTCCGACAAGGTGGGGTGCTGTCAACCTCCCATTATAAGAGGTATAATAATCCATTGCTCCTCCACTTAGAACAAAGATATACAGGTGTAAAGATAGGATCAATCAATATTCCCCATGTTACGGTTGCAGATGACCTAGCCCTATTGACTAATTGTAAAGCTGAGGCACAGGTGATGGTCTGGGATGTAGAAGACTATGCTGCCAGGGAACGATACTTTGTGAACCCTTTGAAAAGCCATACCCTCAAATATTCTGGCAAGAATAAACAAACAACAGACGTAGATAAATACATGTATAATGAGAAAATAAACAATAGTAATAGTGCTACACACCTGGGTATAGTGCGCAATGTTTCGGGAAAGGCGGATATAGAGGGGAAACTTAGTCTGGGAAGAAAGACTGCCTATTCATTAATGGGTGCTGGGTTCCATGGGGGGACGGGTCTGAAACCTTCCCAAAATGGGTATATTTGGGCAACTTTTGTTGTTCCGAGGCTGCTCTACGGGCTCGAGGCGCTATTATTGAAAAGAAGGGCTATAGAAAACCTAGAAAGATTTCAAAGACAGTGTTTAAAACAAATACAGGGGCTTCCAGATAAAACTTCCAACGCAATTAGTTTGGCCTTATTGGGCATCTTACCACTAGAAGCAGTCATACACAAGAATGCCCTCACCACATTCATTAACATGACCAAGCATAAAGGCTCGATCGAAAGTGACATAGGTCTGAGGCAGGCAGTAATGAAAGAAGAGAATGATAAAAGCTGGTTCACAAGTATCAGGCAAATCTTAAAGTCATACGACCTCCCCTCACAGTTTCATCTACTTAATGAACCTCCGTCGAAAAATGAATGGAAAAAACTCTTGGACAAAACTGTACACAGTGCCATTGAAGCCTCCTGGAAGTCTGACATGCAAAACAAATCCTCTCTAAAATATGTGAACATTGACTCTCTGAAAGTGGGAAAATGTCACCATGTTTGGTCGACAGTCAGAAGTAGTGTATATGACAGCAGGCGAGCACAAATTAAATGCAAACTTTTAACTGGTACTTACATCCTACAAGGAAACAGGGCAGCCTTTAATCAGTTCAAAGTTGATGCGACATGGCGGGGGATGATGCCGCCTATGCTTAACAGCGCCAGAAACTAGACAGCATTTCATCAGTGAATGCTCTTACCTTCAATCTGATAGACTGACATATGTAGAAAATCTCCTGAAAAGTCCAGCCCTCCAACATTTTACAGTCTCACATATCCAGAAACCGGAGTTTTTGACACAGTTAACATTGGATGCTTCTGCAGTTCTAGACAAAGAGAAAATTGATAGTAAAACGTGGGGTCTACTAGAACTACAGACGAGAGAGTATACATGTATCTTCAAAATCCACGCAAGGAGACTTGCAACATTGAGAGGTCAACAGCATTCTGAGTAAATAGTTGAAAAGCAGGCAGGCTATGTATATATTCAAATATAAGAAATCACATGTAAATAAATCCACCAGAATAATTTAAATCCACCAGTGCACTACTTAAATTCTTAAAATCCCCCACCCACGTCTTACGACGGTTCTTCGAAAAGTTAGCGGAGGAACTCTACCTACAACAACAACAACATGACTCATGATCATATTCCATTCGAAATATACATTCCTATATTAGATTTTTTATGAATTCATAAATAAATTAGGTATATCAAAGGATCAGGTTTGAATAATTCCAGAAATATTGCATTTTCTTGTGTACAATAAAAAATAAAAAATCGTGTGCATAACCGCGTTCAGTTGAGAAAAAGCGACAAGAAAATGTTGCGACTGACAATAGTTGCGGTAGAGCTAGGGACTAACTTCCCATATCACAGGTCCTGGTGTATGAATGTCATTTGACGTGTCACCAGTAACAATTCTGATTCTGACAAAGAGTAAATGTTAGACACAAGTCTTGTTTTTCTCGAATTGAAGTCATATATATTTATGTCTCTTATATGCAATATGCATTAAAGACATTGAAAGGTGTAGAAGACTAACATGATGCAAGCATCTTGAGTGGTGAAGAAGCGACATGAAGAAATTACGGCGCGATTTAAGTGCTAGAAAAAGTGACAAGAAGATTTTTCACAGTTGAAGCGATAACAAGAAGCGTCATGAAGTGTATGGAACATATTCTGGTATGCATTTTATGCATAAAATCCGTAGAAGACGCATCGAGGGGTACGAAAGCATCCAAACCGCCCGATAAATTTAGTTCTGAATAAGCGACACGAAACTTCATGAGTCCATGAAAAAGCAACAAGAAGGTTAAATGGCGACTACACAAAGATGAAGAACCATTAAATCATATATCAATTTCAGGCATTAAATCGCAATGTAGATAATCAGCTGGTAAGAAAATAATGAAAAAAACAAACAAAAAAAAACGCACAATAACGTCGAGAGCTGAAACACGGGAGCTAAAAAGGCGACAAGAAAATTCAACGGTGCTATATGGATCCTAAAAAGGCGACAAGAACTTACGGGGCTACACAAAGAAGAACCCAAAGGAATAAATTTAAGAAGAAAAAGATAGAAAACATGTAGTGGGTCTCATTACAAATTACTCCCACAGGATTCTAATACGTACCCTCAACAAATCCGGTCCCGCCCATTTGGGCTTGAAGAAATAAATGGGCTGCATGATGCTTTCAGGCAGGCAGAGCTAAGCCTGCCCAGGCAAAGTGGTGCGAGTCGATCCGTCAGTGCTTATAAACCCTATTGATTTCCTTGGGCGACAGGGCTTGAGATGTCATTTCATCTCAATCTCGGGTAAAAATCCCACCACTTGAGATGTCATTTTGTCTCAATGTTGGGAAAAGGTCCACATAATTGGAAGCAATGTCTCCAAAAATGAAATATACAGTGTTGACGGGGACGTTAAACCGCAAATCAAACAAACAAAACCCTCAACAAATCTTTTTTTTTAAGGAAAAAAAAAAATGAAATATCTCAAATAAGTGCACTTATTTATTTGTTACTATATAAGAAAGAGAAAAAGAGAAGAAAGAAAGAACGAAAGAAAGAAATAAAGAAAATGAAAATAAAGGAAGGAAAAGAAAGAAATTGGCGGTGCTATGAAGGAATACACGCTTATTGATTTTATCAGTTTCATAGCCCCCAAGCCATTGAGTAATTCACCTTAAATTACTCAAACTGAGTGAAAGTAATTAACGATTTGGGTGTGATATATTTTCTTGTCGCTTTTTCCTGGTAAGCGAACAACCGGCAGAAAGTGGAACTTTTCCTTTAACTATAAGGGTCCTAAGTGGATTTTATTTTCCCGAGAAGTATTATTTATGAGCAAATTGATATGATGATATGCGGATCTTTGCATATGTCAGAAATCCAGAAAAAAATATGTGTGGAAATCGTCATTTTTGTCTTGACGCTTTCTTGTTTCCAGATACTTGACCGGCCCCGTTTTTGCATAATAAAGCCTTAAGAAACATAAAAAAAAACAGAATTATTCGTAAATCTGTTTCTCTCTATATTAATTGCTTATGTATATATATGAAAATCTTATGAAATTTATCACATGTAGGCTAGTATCTAGCGAAACAAAAGTTAAAATCCCTTCATGACGCTTTTTTCATCAGTCGATAAAGCTAGACGACAGGTCCATATTATGGATCTGATAAGCATTTATGGGTTTTTAAAGGAGCTTGAATGGACACAAAATTACACATTTAAGTTTGCCAATGTCTGGTCTTATCTTATTACCAGAAAGATTGAATACAAGACAGTGTTAAAATATGTTCTTGACGCTTTCTTGTCGCTCAATATTTGTCTAAGCTGTTCAGAGTCAGGGATGCACAGTTGTTCGGAGCAAACTTTAAGGGCATCTAATGAACTTGTTTTGACAAAAATATACCAGGAAGCATTGAAAATGTTATAAAAGATTAAATCTGCCTTAGATGTATATATAAAAAAAATGTTTAAAACTGTTCTTGTCGCTTTATAGTGAGACCGGTGGAGCGTGGTGAGAAGCAAGCAAGAAAAAAGATCTGTCATGAATGTCGTTGAGTGACCAGTTTCAGTGACTGTAAGCACTATCCTTTACTTTCTGATCACACGATTTGAGAACACAGAAGTTTAGTAACTATAAGAAGATTGAAGATGTTGGCTTAAAAAGGTTTTTACCTTACTTACAAGCCAATCATCTGTCCACTTTTCAAAAAAGGGGACAGGGCTCTTGCTCGAAATTATCGCCCGGTGTCACTGACCTGTGTTCTACGTAAATTGCTTGAACACATAGTTTGCTCAAACATCATGGCCCACTTGGATGAACATAAACTTTGGTCAGGCAGGCAACATGCATTTAGGAAAAGGCATAGTTGCGAAACTCAGTTGAGCACTGTTATTAATGATTGGGCAAAAATCCTGGACAAAGGGGGGCAAGTGGACACATTTATTCTGGACTTCGAGAAGGCTTTTGACACCCCTCCGCATGATCTACTTAAATCCAAATTATTTGGTTATGGAATTGGAGGAAAGACTATAAAATGGATAGATTCCTTCCTTTGCTACAGAAAACAGCGGGTTGTTGTTAATGGTGAATATTCAGTATGGGCACCAGTTTTGTCTGGAGTCCCGCAAGGGACTGTTCTTGGTCCTCTATTGTTCTCTCTGTACATCAATGATATCTCCACTGACATTGACTCAGAAATAAGACTGTTCGCAGACAACTGTGTTTGTTACCGGGAAATTAGAGATACAGATGACTCACCGAAACTTCAGGCTGACATAGATAGATTAGGATGTTGGGCCCGAAAATGGGGCATGAGATTTCAGCCAGTTAAATGCAAGGCAGTGGCTAGCCGTCCGGTACCGGACGACCAGCCTGTGAGTCTGCCCGTCCGGTACCGGACGACTAGCCAACGAGTCTGCTTGTCCGGTACCGGACGGCTAGCCAGCCCACGTAGGAATGGCTAGCCGTCCGGTAGTAGATTTAAGTCTATCATTTTATATAGGGTAGGCATTTCAAATAATATTATCCCCTTTATGGTGTAATAACATTATTTCGAATTTACTCTAACTGTATTCTTATCACCTGTTTGTCGCCATTTTTTATCACTAAATTTCAGTATGGGGCAACTGATGCAATAGACTGTTGTACGGGCACTGTGACATTTATTATTATCATTATGTCAATGTTATAATTTCTATTATTATTGTTATTATTAAAATCTGCAATTGTTTATCCGATGTTGAGCTTGATATTAATCGTGATAGATTAACATTAAATTTGGGGAGCAAATATATTTGACCTATCAGTTCAACATGGTAGGTACAAAGAAATATCAATTAGGGGTAATTATCTTGTTAGCAGGGCACACATAAAGGCAACGATCCGAAACTCCACGAGTAGAGCAATTACAGTAATGATTCTTTTTATTAATTGGGACAGATAGATATAGGCAAATAATGCAGTCCCAGATCAGACTGCTCCTGAAGCAGGGTTTACACTGTTTTCCATTCCATTTGCACCTTTTGGACTCTTTGCCGGATCGTGAAACAAATTTGTTAAAAATTTAGGAGAATAACTGCAAGTGATGAAGACTTATTTCTTAGGATTTTTACGGTACTGCTCAGTTGCTAATAGTTGTTTTTCACGACGCTTGGATCAAACGTTTTAGTACCTTCAAGCCGCATTTACATAAAGAAAAGAAAAGTAAAATATATAAACTTATAAAAAAATACTAAGTTACATTGCCGATTTGTAGTTACTTATAAATATTTTTTGATAGTAATAATATTAGAAATAAGTAAACACGACTATAGCTTTTATTTTCACAGGCATAATTGTTACGACAATCATGCATTACCGATACGGCTGTGTTTATTTGCCTTATTTTTAAAATGATCTCAATGAAATTTACATAGTCTCAAAGTAGGAACTATTTAGTGCTCCAGAGAATGATACAAGTGCTATTCAGCATTCATACCCTATATGAAATGAAACACTAAAATTTACTACCGGACGGCTAGCCAGTCCTACATAGGTTGGCTAGCCGTCCGGTACCGGACGAGCAGACTCGTTGGCTGGTCGTCCGGTACCGGACGGGCAGACTCGTAGGCTGGTCGTCCGGTACCGGACGCCTAGCCACTGCCTAAATGCAATATTATGCAGATAACTAGGAAGAGATCTAATAAAATTGAGGCTTCTTACACTTTAGAGGGAACGGTCCTCGAAAATGTGAATTCCATTAAGTACCTTGGTGTGACAATCACTCATGATTTGAGATGGAATACACACATTAGCAACATGTGTACAAAGGCGAATAGAACACTTGGTTTCCTGAGGCGAAATCTTCATCAGTGTCCTCAGGATGTGAAAGAGACTGCATACAGGGGACTTGTTCGCCCAATCTTGGAATATGGTAGTTGCATCTGGGACCCAAGCGGAGTAGTCCTCAATGAAGAAATTGAAAAAGTTCAGAATAGAGCTGCCAGATTTGTAACTGGAAATTACTGCTTTGAAACTGGGAGCATGACTGGAATTCTAAGAAAATTAAGATGGGAGTCTCTCAAGAAAAGGAGAAGAGACAGTAGGCTCATACTCTTATACATGTACAAAGGTCTAAAGGGTGCTGCCAGCATTCCAACAGATGACCTTGTTCCCCCAGCTAGGCACTGCAGAAAGCACCATTCAATGACGTTTCAGACCCTTACTGCAAGAACGGACATTTATAAAGAATCTTTCTTCCCACGAACCATTGGAGATTGGAATGCCCTTTCCGATTCGATCATTTCGATGGCTGAAGGTGCTGAGGATTGTGTAGCTAAGTTTACCTCTTTGGTTAGAGCTAGGGACTAACTTCCCATATCACAGGTGAATGTCATTTGACCAGTAATAATTCTAATTCTGACCAAGATTCTACGGTATAAGAAGATAGCTCAGTGGTTAGTGCACTTGCCTCTTTCTTTCTCCCGATACTGTTTTCGGTCAATTCTGACCATGATAACAGGTTTGGGGTGTTGCACAAAAAGTTATCAATCCCCCTCCCCCACCCAAAAGAACTTTGTGACACAGCCACCAACAGATTAAAACTATTTACAAGAAGTCATAAGGGGTCGCGGGATGTTTCGGTCCTGAGTCGTTTAGGCTGGGTCGTTTCGGCCAGGGTCGTTTTAGCCCAATTTCGGGTGTGGGTCATTTCGGCCAAAATGGTGGGTCGTTTCGGCCTGATTTTTCTATCACTTTATTTTTTTAATTTTTTTTCATCTTTCCATATTTATTTCAATTTTGTTTACATACAAACATACATACATACCATACAAAGTATATTACATAGATGTACTACATACACTAATAAGGAACTATTAATAGACATCCTCGAACTTTCAATAGGTACAGTTAACCCTCTCACATCGTTCTATCACTTTATTTATATGTATATTTATTTTGTTTTTCGAAGATAAGCCTGTGCTTTTGCTATCTTCACTCATTTTAAAAGGTCTTGCGAAACTCAACTAGTTCAATTCTTCCATGACATTGTGAGTAATCTGGATGGGGCCATAAATCGTGGCCACAAACAGACTGACTTTGACTTGATCATCATGGATTTCGCCAAGGCCTTTGACAAGGTACCTCACAGAAGGCTATTGTACAAATTGGACTACTATGGGATTAGAGGATCCACACAAAATTGGATTAGCTCATGGCTCTCCGGGCGCTCTCAACAAGTTGTACTTGACGGCCAAGCGTCTGATCCAGTCCCTGTTCTATCTGGTGTCCCACAAGGTTTGGTCCTTGGACCGGTCCTCTTTTGGATATTCATCAATGATCTCCCTGATAACATCAGGTCATCTGTCCGTTTGTTTGCTGATGATTGTGTCCTGTATAGGGGCATAATATTATATTCTTCTTCTGACTGTCGCATTTTACAAGATGACCTGGATCGACTTGCACAATGGGAAGCAGATTGGCAGATGAAGTTCAATGTAGCCAAATGCCATTCAATGAGGGTGTCACGACACCATCAGGACAAGCAAATTAAGTATGATTACACACTATACCAGCAAACTTTGGAGCAAGTTCATTCCGCCAAATATCTTGGTATCACCATCACTGACAATCTCGATTGGGGTCAATATATCTCTAAAATAACATCTAAAGCAACTAGGACCTTAGGATTCCTTAGACGTAATTTGGCTTTTGCACCTCGGCAGACAAAGGATGTTACATATAAGACATTGATTCGCCCTCAGCTTGAATATGCATCACCCATTTGGCATCCATATGTTAAAACTCAGATTCAGCAGGTGGAGAAGGTGCAGAGGACAGCTGCTCGATGGCGAAATAGAAGTAGCATCAGTGACACGTCAGTGGCCATCCCTGGAGACCTGTCGTGAGCAGTCCTCCTTAACCTTCTTCTACAAGATACATTCTGGTACAGTATCAATTAACAAGGATAGGTATTTGACCCCTGCAACAGTGTCAACCCGGACAAGGGCATCAAGAGCAAATAACTCACAGTATCGTAGGTACCAGTCCTATAGTGATGCCCTGAAAAACTCTTTCTTCCCTAGAACTATTCCTCAGTGGAATAGTCTTCCATTTTCTGCAGTGAATGCCAAAACTGCAGAGGAGTTCAAAGCCCACACAGTATAAGATTGAGACTCAGAGGTATGCGTTTTAGGATACCTCTGTTTTTGGATTGTAAATAGTTTTAAGGACTCATCCAGAGATGAGGTTTTTTTTTTTTTTTGTGCATAATTCTAAATTTAACCACCCACCCAACTGAGGTAATGGCCAAATATGACCGACTCAGTATGAGAAGATAGATAGATAGATTAAGCCTTTAATAGGTCAGAAAACAGTGCTTTTTCGAACTGCGTAGACTCGGATATCAGCCTATTCTTTCGCTATCTTCGCTCGTTCAGTTTTTAATAGCTCAGAAAACAGAGGTCTTTTCAAACTGTGTAGACTCTGATCACAATGAACAGATTTATAGGTTATTAAGTCTTTGAGGGTATGACAACAACATGCAGGCTGATCATAAAAAATAATTACATCGTTCAGTTTTTAATAGCTCAGAAAACAGGGGGCTTTTTCAAACTGTGTAGACTATGATCACAATGAACAGATGTATCAGTTATTAAGTGTTTGAAGGTATCACAACGACAAATGCAGGCTGATCATATAAAATAATTAGGCTACATTTAGCAAATACTCGTATTTCGCATGCTGTTCTCAAAATGTGCGTGTCATTGAACCTAGTACAGTAGAATTGAGCTTAAAGACCACTTCTATATTAGGACCACTCCGCTATTAAGACCGGTTTTCGCCAGACCCAAATTATTTCTTTTATAATTAATTAAGACCACCCCGCAGCCGCTATTCAGTATTATGACTGCTTTCAAAAGACCAAATCTATCATTACTACCATTACTATTCTTTATTGAGACCACTTTTTGGCCAAGTCAAGTTAATTTGTATCTCTCAGTCCATTGGTCAATATAATTTTTGCAGGATTCCTCATCATTACAACAGATCTTGGTAATGTTGACACATTTGCCTAAATGGGTGAAAAACAGCAGTTTACCTGTACTAATCAGTGTGTTGTTTTGACAAGATTTTTTATGCTAGGTGAATAAATAGTTTTAATAATTTTGGTAATGTGCAACTCTGTTTTCTTCAGAAAGAAGGTTATTGTGGAACAATTGTTATCATTAATGTGATTTTTATTGGTGTAATATTGCCTATAATTACATATCGTCTGCTGAGTGCAATAACGTTGTAACTGACATTTTGGCCGAAAGAGTTTTTTTGCATAAATGGGTGCCTTAGGACTTGACCCACTTGGTAAATAAGTTCTACAGCCTCAATTCTGCCTCAATCATGATTTTTTTTTCAGCATTTTGGAAAAATTTTTGTCAGTTACACCGTCTTTGCTCTGACTTTTAGAAAAAAAGGTGGCGCAAAAACAGTGTAAGTGCATTTACCCCATTTTTGCGCAAAGTTTTTTAATACCTCAAAAATATTGAATCCTGCTGCTTGATATTTCAGAATAAGCATGTATGTACCATGCAGAATGTATAAAATGTGACCTATTACCTACCAAGTGTCTTTAATTTACTGCTTTACCATGTAAAAGGCAAAGAAATAAGGTTTGTACATTTACACCATTTCAGCACTGGATGCACTTACACCGTTTTTGCACCAAAACACTCGGCGCAGAAATGGTGTATCAACCCTTAAATGCTAAATATTTCGTTTCAAATGTCATTTATTCAACAATAACATCACACACAAATGAAAGAAATCGCCATGAAGTTAAGAAACCAGCTTATTGTATGGTTTTCTATGCCATTCTTTAATAAAACAGTTTTTTTTGTCTCTCCTGAAATGTTGCCATTTTGCACTTACATTATACAACGTTATTGCACTCAGCAGACGATATAATGAGGAAAAGAACAGTAAAGTTAAAGACAGCAAGATTTACTAAAAAGCAATAAAATAGGCACAGTGCACATAAAAAATATTTAAATCAGTCTTGCCAGCAATATTTTTTTCACCAATTGCATTATAAGGGACCACCCCGCTAATAAGACCACTTTTTAGAAGTCTAGAAAGTGATCTTAATAGCGGAATTTCACTGTAAATACTGATCATTCTCAGTCCTAGTTACACCTCCTCTTTGGTGCTAACTGGAAACATGGCTATGAATAGAACTTTTAAAACACTTTATTTGGTCTATCATAACCATGGCTAACGTGACAGGTCGTTTAAATTATATTCCAAATTTAAATAATAATTACTATTCAATATGTTTTATGCAGAAAAAATGCTGTCTAATAAAATTGGACCAAACGACCCAGGCTGAACCGACCCAGGGCCGAAACGACCCACCGAAATAGGCCGAAACGACCCGGCCGAAACGACTCAGGACCAAAACGTCCCTGATTCATCCCCTGCCCAACCCTAGGATATATTATATTTTGGCCTTAAACCCATCAACTGTCTCAGAAGAGACAGCTTCGATTGTAAGGCCATTCCAAGTTGCAATTGTCCTTGGGAAAAAAGAACTCCCAAAACCATCCGTGTAAGCATTAGGACGGTGACACCGAAAGGGACGGGACCTGGTTCTCCCACATCCTCCACCAGCTTCAGATAGGTACCTACTATAATCTATAATGGCTAAATTATTGTGGATTTTATAGAATACAGTCAGAGAAGCCTGCTCACGCCTTCCCCAAGCATCCCTCCAACGCGACCTTGGTTGAGCCAACGTCTGCAGATCCAGCGAACAGCAGTCCTCTGAACATTTTCCATTCCACCAGTCCCCCCCCCCTCCCCCCACAGGGCACCCAAACCGGTGCCGCACACCCAAGCCCGGGCAGACCAAAGCCCTGCACGCAGCACCCTTGGTTTCCCCCGGTGCAAAAGCCAAACCTCCACGAAGGAAACGGAGTGTCCCAGCAGCCCCACCATTATCTCATTAATGTGTTGACCCCACTCGAGGTCATCAGTGATTTGAACCCCAAAGTATTTAGCAGAAGAAACAATCTCTAAAACCTGGTTATGTAATGTATAACCATGGACAATCTGTTTATGGGGAGGGTGCCTTGTCACTGGTCTCGGGTCGTTTCGCCCGTGAGTCGTTTCGCCCATGAGTCGTTTCGCCCATGGGTCGATTCGCCCTGGGTCGTTTTGCCCTGATTAGCTGGGTCGCTTCGCCCTTATTTTTTTCAAGCCCTATATTGAAGTTATGTTTGTTTATGTAAAGGGATTGATGGGGGTATTGGGAGTACCGAAAAACATGGTTTTGCCCAAGTGTGTTGCAGCTGGACCACCTACTGACGGCTTCTACGTCAGGTTTGAGCAACTGAGCTACCACCTTTTTTGAGAAAGATATTCGAGCTCACATAAGGTAAACAAGCCTTTGCAATTAAATGGGATTTTTTTTTTAATTTATTCATGAATCATCTCACATAAATATAAAGGACGTATCAATACAACCTATGATTATGAGCATACAAGCATTAGCTTTCACCATTTTCTAAATATTATCAGTAATCTTTTTTTTCAACTATTACTATCACTACTACTGCTGATAATACTAATATAATAGCTATAAAAATAACAGCAAGAAATATGAAACGGAGTAGGTGTTGAAAGCTTGCACTTCCAGACATACATAGCTATTTCTTATAAGCGGTACCGTACAGTTTTATAAAAAGGTATCAATATCAATAAATCTTCCATTTAAATTGTACCAGATGTCAGCCTACAGGGTATCAAGACGGTGCACCCTCAAACAACCACTCCGCCCCACATCTCCTTATCTGTTCAGTCAGCTATTCAAGCATATCACGAAACATGTCTATATAAATATTGTCCCTTGAAACACCCACCATTATAGAGTAAGCAGAGATTTACAAGGGTATATATTATTATTCAAACGAGGTGGTACAAACGAGTGCCGATAATCTACACCCCAAGCCGTAACACTAATGAAATTAAGCTTTTCATCTATATGTGTTTTTTCGGGGGTAACATTTTTATACCCCACCACACGATAGTGGTGGGGTATTATGATATACCCTCCGGTGTCCGTCCGTCCGTCCGTCTGTCCGTCCGTCCGTATGTCCGTCCGTCCGTCCGTCCGTCCGTCCGCACCATTTCCGATCGATAACTTGAGTAATCTTTAACAAATTTTTTTCAAATTTTGCATACATGTATATATCGGGAATGAGTGGTATGGGATTGTTAATGGGCAAAATCCGTTAACATTTGACAGAGTTATGGCCCTTTTTAGTTCAAAATAAGGGATTTTGGGGCGTTTCCGATCAATAACTTGAATATTTTTCCACGGATTTTCTTCAAATTTTGTATACACATTGGCATTGGGTATGAGTGGTTTGGGATTGTAAATGGGCAAAATACATTAACATTTAATGGAATTATGGTCGTTAAAAATTCCGATTAAATGGTTTTTGGGGACTTATTCCTTTACTATATGGAAAATTTGGATGAAACTGCACTGATGTATAAACGACCATAATAAGCAGGTTTTGTGTTGTGAATACACAAAATGCGTTAACATTTAACGAAAAATTGGTCGTTAACAATTCCCATTAAATAGTTTCTGCGCATTTATTCCTTTAATTTATGAAATAGATTGAGTATCACTGCCAGTGTAGTGGTTAGAGTGCTGGACTACAAATCCTATTGTTGACTATGAATCTGAGGGGCGTGAGTTCAAATCTCCGTGGAGGAATGGAAATTTTTTTTTTTTTTTTCGTTTTTTCTTTTTTTTTGTGTGTGTTCTTTTTTCTTTTTCTTTCTTTTTCATTTTGGCAATGAATTTATTTATTTATTTTTTTTTTTTTTAATTTTCCTCATTTTTGGTTTTTCATTCCTTTTTTTCCCTTTTTTTTTCACCCTTTTCTTCTTTTTGTTATACCCCATCACACGATAGTGCTGGGATATTACAATATACCCTCCGGTGTCTGTCCGTCCGTCCGTCCCCACCATTTCCGACCAATAACTGGATTAATTTGTGCTATGAATCTGAGGGGCGTGAGTTCAAACCCCCGTGGAGGAATGGAATTTTCTTTTTTTTTTCCTTTTTTTCTCGTTTTTTCTTTTCTTTTTTTTCCGTTTATTTTTCTTTTCTTTCTTTTTGCAATGATTTTTTTTTTTTTCCTTTTTTTTTCTCATTTTTTGTTTTTCATTCCTTTTTTTTACCTTTTTTTTTTTTTCCTTTTCTTCTTTTTGTTATACCCCATTACACGGTAGTGCTGGGATATTATAATATACCCTTCGGTGTCTGTCCGTCCGTCTGTCCGTCCGTCCGTCCATCCCCACCATTTCCGACCGATAACTTGATTAATTTTTCACATTTTTTTTTTCAAATTGTGCCTACATGTTTATATCGGGAATGACTTTTTTTTTCTTTTCTTCTTTTTGTTATACCCCATCACACGATAGTGCTGGGGTATTATAGTATACCCTCCGGTGTCTGTCCGTTTGTCCGTCCATCCACACCATTTCCGACCAATAACTTGATTAATTTCTCACAATTTTTTTTTGGAGTTTGCGATCAATAACTTAAGAATCTTTTCATGGATTTTCTTCAAATTTTAAAACACTAAAGGACACATATTATTGCCAAGGACAGTCACTCTGCTTTTCTGGTTATTGTATTATCTGCCCTTTTGATATACATGTATGTAGTTCCTTTACTATATTGAATGCCTTAGTGAAGTTTTACAGATAACTATAACACTTAAAAGTACCACTATTATGGGCAAGGCTATAACCATATTATCTTGCAGTGGTGGGGTATCATGCAGTGTTAGCGTGCTTTTATTTATTATATTTATATAGGCATGCCTACGAAATAAGCTCATATTCCAGCTCTAGTTTTATTGTACTGTGTAGCTCACATCATATACATGGTATTATAATCATGTGAGGGTTTCAAATTTTCTACAGAAATACTAAAAAAAATATATAATAATAATAATAATAATAATAATAATAATAAAACATCCATATATCTTCCCTTCAAACTATTAACTTTTACTACAAGCATTATTGGTCCCGGTTCCCGTCACCATTTCTCCTGCCTACCTCCCCCAGCTTCTCTTTGTGTAAAAAAAAAAACAAGCTAGTAGATAAACTTCCAAGTGTTTGGCTCACTTTGTTTATAAAATGCCCAGATATATAAAATATTTGCCAATTCACCATTCACTTCAATCTTGCTCCTCAGTACTATTGAAGAACTCATCAAGACAGTCATGCTTCCACTGAAAAATAGTTGTATAATGGGCCCCATATAGAGAAAAAGTTACCGATATTATTATTTATAAAACCTATATATTTTTCACACTGAAATTTCCTTTTAAGCTGCGAAATGAATACATCCAGGTTGAGTTCGTCGTTTACAAATTTATTTTTGTAAATGTATTGCTTTGCTAAAACCGAAATTAATGACAATAGTTTATTTTTATTTTGGTTTGAGAAAATGATGGCTTTACTACTTAAATCGAAGTTCAAATTTGTGCGCGCAAGTATCCATACTCTCAAAAGCTGCCAAAATCTATTCACTTTTTCACATTCTGTAAATAGATGCAGGATAGTTTCCGCCTGATTCGCACAGTATGAACATTGATTTTCATCTATTTTCTTTATTCTGTGTAAAAAGGATTTAGTAACTAAAATTTTATTTGTAAGTTTAAACTGGAAATCTTTTAGCGTCGCTTCTTTGAGATCTTTGACCACTAAGTTATAACACATTAAATCATCCGATGAGATATTTCCTAATTCTCGTTCCCATTTATTTGAAAAGATAATTTCTTTAGTCCCAACCATTATGTCATAAAACCTCCTGCAACCTTTCTTGTCTTTTATTAAGTTTCGTGTATATATACTGCATGTTGTATTATAAGCATTCATAATGCAAAACGGTTTATTTTCATTAATCGTATTTTTCCACTGATTAGGGATTTTAGCTATTAATGCTTGGTAATCTAAAAAGGTCCCCCTTACCCCATAAACAGCTTTGAATCTTTCAAAACTATAGATATCACCATTATGATCTACTAAATCTGACATAAGTCGAACACCTTTATTAAACCAATAATTATTATAGAACATCAGACCATGTGTCAATTTACTGTTATACCAAATTGGGGTATCCAAAATCTCTTTAATATTTTCTATTTTAAGTTTATTACAATAAGTACACCAACTTAGAAGTAAATCTTTCCAGAACGGGTTATCAATATCCCTATGAGTTTGGATAGCATATCCATGACCAGAACTTAGTAACAACATAAAATTTATATTAGATAATGTATACCAAGCATTATTTTCTGTATTTTGTATAATTCTACGTATCCATGAAATTTTCAATGCTTTTATAAAGTACGAGATGTTAATCATTCGAAGTCCACCTTCTCTATAGGTCTTAACTATTATATCACGTTTAATTCTGTCTGGCCCATTATTCCATAAAAATTTAAAAAAAATTCGGTTTATCTGCTTGATGAGATCGTCTGGAGGATTGGGAAGTGCTAAAAATAAATGAGTGAATTTAGCCAAGGCTAGAGATTTTATAATTGTTATACGACCTATTAATGTCAACCTTCTTTTTGCCCATTGTTTACAAATATTTTCAGCTTTATTCAGAACTTCGTGGTAATTCAAGTCCCAAACATCATTAACATTAGTTGAAAAATTAACGCCAAGTACTTTAAACGGGCCTTGATTCCAGTCGAGATTGAATTCACGACATTGGCGTGTAACCGAATTACTCAACACTCCAATCCAAATAGCACGTGTTTTTTCAACATTGATCTTAAGTCCTGACAAAAAATAAAACTGATTTAAAACATTTAACGTCTCCCTTAAAGACCTTTCTGAACCGTCCAGGAAAATCTGAGTATCATCGGCATATTGGCTTAGTTTAAAAACCTTGTTATCAATATTGATGCCTCGTATTTCTTGATTATTCCTTATCATCTGACCCAATATTTCAGCAGCCAAAACAAATAGGTATGGAGATATTGGGTCCCCTTGTCTGCATCCTCTGTTCAGACTAAAACTTTCAGACATAAAGCCATTCTGTATGATACAGGATTCAGAACCTTTTTGAAAAATTCTTACCCATTTTCTGATTGAGGGTCCAAAATTATAGTACTTTAAAGTTTTATCAATAAATTTCCAAGAAACTGTATCAAATGCTTTTTCAAAGTCAATCGATAATATCAGACCTGGGAGATTTTGTTTTTGTGTTTCAAATAAAACATCGTAAATCATTCTTATATTTTCGCCTATATATCTACCTGATAAAAATCCCTTTTGGTCTTCATGAATAAGTTTATTTAAAACATTTTTATTCTATTTGCTATAACTGCAGAAGCCATTTTATAGATTACATTAAGCAATGAAATAGGACGCCAGTTTTTAAGGGTTTGTCTACATTTATTTGGTTTTGGAATACAGGTTATGACACCTTGTTTTTGAGTTATAGATAGATTTCCACATCTATAACCATAATTAAGAGATCTTAAAACAAAATAGCCTAAATCTATCCAAAAAAATTTAAAAAATTCAACAGTAAATCCATCTTGACCGGGACTTTTCCCATTCTTCATAGTTTTCAGAGTTTCACCTAGTTCACTGAGAGTAATTTCGCCTTCAAGTTGATCTGAATCAAGGTCAGAAAGTTTATTGTCGTTTTCTCCCAGAATATTTTCAATATCTTCATATACCATTTTCATTATATAAATTACAATAGAATTGTTTCTGACAGTTTAAAATATCATTAGTATCTGTGTATTCTACCCCTTCCTCAATTAATTTGTTAATTACTTTACTGGTAAAGTTTCTATTCTCAAGATTAAAGAAATAATTTGTAGGCTTTTCTCCCAAGTCTTGGTATCGGCACCTTGATCGTAACATTACCCCATCTATTTTATCTTTTCTTATATTTAATAATTCTTCTTTTTTTGTTATTAAGTCACGTATTTTTTCTTCAGAGATATTATTAAAGTTAGCATTTATTTCGTTTTCTAATACTTTAATATCGTTTTCCAGTTTTAATTCGGCTTCAGAAGTTTTTCTCTTTTTTTCAGAGGAATATTTAATAGTTATACCTCATATCATCATTAATAAAGTTTCTAAAAATAACTGGTCATTTATATTAAATTCAATGTTTTCAATATCATTTATGTTGTTTTGATTTAAACTGTATGTCTGTTTTACCTCTTCTATTGTTTCTTTTACTTTCTGTATATAATCCGGATCTTTGAGTAAAGAGTTATTGAATTTCCAATAACCTTTTCCTCTCTCATTATTTGTTAATTTCAAATTTAGCAAAATACTGCTATGATCAGTTCTATAACCCGAGAGAATATCAGTGTCAACCACAAATTGTGATAGATTTTCACTGACCAGAAAGAAATCTAAGCGGGCCTGTTTACGTGTAGGATTTAACCTCCGCCAAGTATATTTCTTGCAATTTTCATTCATCACCTGCCACACGTCTATAAGATTTTCTTCTTCAATATAGTTTAAAATTACCCTTCGTGCATTTGGATTATTGACATGCAAATAGTTTTCACAATCCATTTCTGGATCCAAGATAAAATTCCAATCACCGCATAAAATTAATTGATCATTTTCAAATTGAGCAATTTTTTTGCAACAAAGTGGTATAAAAATTAGGGTTATCTTGATTTGGGCCATAGAGATTAACTAAAGTTAACTTTTTTCCTTGTATGTTTATATCCATAATAATATAATTTCCATTTTTGTCTGCCATTATTTTATCAACTTTTTGCTCAAAGTTGTTATTTATAAGTATCATAACCCCTCTACTATTAGTTGTATATGAACTAAAGTAGGCATCATAACCCCATTCGGCTTTAATAAAAGGCTCTAACTGCGACTTTACATGAACATCTTGTAAGCAAATAATGTTGTATTTTTTAGATTTAACATAATGAAACAAATCTCGCCGTTTTGTTACTTCAGATAGTCCTTGACAGTTCTGTGAGTAAATCCTTAACGGTTCAGATGTCAAATCGAACTGTCTCTATGAATCCATACCCAAAATGAGCCATACTGAGAAAAGTGTGCAGGAGCAGAAACGGAAACCAAAACCAAAATACTTACAGTATAAAGAATATTAAAAAAACTACCTACCAAAAAGGTGATCATTTTCCGGTATGCTATTAATGGTACCTCTGCAGTGATATTCATTTCATTTTATTTTGAGTTAACCAAAAGTGTAACTCCAATTGTTTAGGAGATATGGCAAATCATAATTTTGACCTTTGACCTTGGGGTCATGTTGAGGTCAAGGTCACAAAAAAGTTGCCCACCGCCATTCACACTCCTTGCACCATCCACATACAAAGTTTCAAAAGTGTAACTTCAGTGGTTGCAGAGGAGTTCCAATCACAAGAAACGTGACGGACGGACGGACTGGCGGACGGACAGACGCCAGAGTGAACTGTGGTACGAAAATATTATACCCGATTTTTCGTCGAAAAAGCGGGTACAAAACAACTATCCCACATTATTTCTTATGTGGAGGATTTTGAAGTCATATGTTAATATTCTATATACAGTCGAACCTCGATGGCTCGAACCCCTTTGGGACCATGAAAATTTATTCGAGACAGCGGTAGTTCGAGCCACAGCCGGACAGTGCAGCACAATTACTGTGATTTACTTACTCTAGTTTTACTGTATTTAAGGACTCAAAAGACCGGGCATCCTAAGTGCACCTGCCCAGCGCGATTTGGGACTTGTACCTGGCGGCCGGGCAATGGGTTTGTCAGCCCCTGAACCTAGATAGCTGGTTTCCCAATCAGGGGAGGAAACGTTTGTCGACAATGGTTCGGAATATTATCTCCATTGTGCATGAAGTAAATTTCACGCACATGTTGCGGTGCGCATTTATCGAAAACGAAAGTGGAAACATTACGGAAAATAGACTAAAAAAACGTACACTTTAGCAGGATCACTTTGGGCTAGTAAACAACACAAGTTGTTGATTGATTCTGTTCATTGCAAATAATAGATACTAGACCGCATTATTTTTAACTAAGGATAATGGCATTTTATACTGAACCGATCTTTTTTGTACTTTCTTTTTTTCCCTCCAAATTTTGGGACTCATACTTTCGGATTTGGGACGCACAGTTTTTTGGTTGAGCGAGTCCCAGGACGCATAGTTGAAAATTTGTAAAAAAATCACTGCCCGCTATTCAGTATTATGACTGCTTTCAAAAGACCAAATCTATCATTACTACCATTACTATTCTTTATTGAGACCACTTTTTGGCCAAGTCAAGTTAATTTGTATCTCTCAGTCCATTGATCAATATAATTTTTGCAGGATTCCTCATCATTACAACAGATCTTGGTAATGTTGACACATTTGCCTAAATGGGTGAAAAACAGCAGTTTACCTGTACTAATCAGTGTGTTGTTTTGACAAGATTTTTTATGCTAGGTGAATAAATAGTTTTAATAATTTTGGTAATGTGCAACTCTGTTTTCTTCAGAAAGAAGGTTATTGTGGAACAATTGTTATCATTAATGTGATTTTTATTGGTGTAATATTGCCTATAATTACATATCGTCTGCTGAGTGCAATAACGTTGTAACTGACATTTTGGCCGAAAGAGTTTTTTTGCATAAATGGGTGCCTTAGGACTTGACCCACTTGGTAAATAAGTTCTACAGCCTCAATTCTGCCTCAATCATGATTTTTTTTTCAGCATTTTGGAAAAATTTTTGTCAGTTACACCGTCTTTGCTCTGACTTTTAGAAAAAAAGGTGGCGCAAAAACAGTGTAAGTGCATTTACCCCATTTTTGCGCAAAGTTTTTTAATACCTCAAAAATATTGAATCCTGCTGCTTGATATTTCAGAATAAGCATGTATGTACCATGCAGAATGTATAAAATGTGACCTATTACCTACCAAGTGTCTTTAATTTACTGCTTTACCATGTAAAAGGCAAAGAAATAAGGTTTGTACATTTACACCATTTCAGCACTGGATGCACTTACACCGTTTTTGCACCAAAACACTCGGCGCAGAAATGGTGTATCAACCCTTAAATGCTAAATATTTCGTTTCAAATGTCATTTATTCAACAATAACATCACACACAAATGAAAGAAATCGCCATGAAGTTAAGAAACCAGCTTATTGTATGGTTTTCTATGCCATTCTTTAATAAAACAGTTTTTTTGTCTCTCCTGAAATGTTGCCATTTTGCACTTACATTATACAACGTTATTGCACTCAGCAGACGATATAATGAGGAAAAGAACAGTAAAGTTAAAGACAGCAAGATTTACTAAAAAGCAATAAAATAGGCACAGTGCACATAAAAAATATTTAAATCAGTCTTGCCAGCAATATTTTTTTCACCAATTGCATTATAAGGGACCACCCCGCTAATAAGACCACTTTTTAGAAGTCTAGAAAGTGATCTTAATAGCGGAATTTCACTGTAAATACTGATCATTCTCAGTCCTAGTTACACCTCCTCTTTGGTGCTAACTGGAAACATGGCTATGAATAGAACTTTTAAAGCACTTTATTTGGTCTATCATAACCATGGCTAACGTGACAGGTCGTTTAAATTATATTCCAAATTTAAATAATAATTACTATTCAATATGTTTTATGCAGAAAAAATGCTGTCTAATAAAATTGGACCAAACGACCCAGGCTGAACCGACCCAGGGCCGAAACGACCCACCGAAATAGGCCGAAACGACCCGGCCGAAACGACTCAGGACCAAAACGTCCCTGATTCATCCCCTGCCCAACCCTAGGATATATTATATTTTGGCCTTAAACCCATCAACTGTCTCAGAAGAGACAGCTTCGATTGTAAGGCCATTCCAAGTTGCAATTGTCCTTGGGAAAAAAGAACCCCCAAAACCATCCGTGTAAGCATTAGGACGGTGACACCGAAAGGGACGGGACCTGGTTCTCCCACATCCTCCACCAGCTTCAGATAGGTACCTACTATAATCTATAATGGCTAAATTATTGTGGATTTTATAGAATACAGTCAGAGAAGCCTGCTCACGCCTTCCCCAAGCATCCCTCCAACGCGACCTTGGTTGAGCCAACGTCTGCAGATCCAGCGAACAGCAGTCCTCTGAACATTTTCCATTCCACCAGTCCCCCCCCCCTCCCCCCACAGGGCACCCAAACCGGTGCCGCACACCCAAGCCCGGGCAGACCAAAGCCCTGCACGCAGCACCCTTGGTTTCCCCCGGTGCAAAAGCCAAACCTCCACGAAGGAAACGGAGTGTCCCAGCAGCCCCACCATTATCTCATTAATGTGTTGACCCCACTCGAGGTCATCAGTGATTTGAACCCCAAAGTATTTAGCAGAAGAAACAATCTCTAAAACCTGGTTATGTAATGTATAACCATGGACAATCTGTTTATGGGGAGGGTGCCTTGTCACTGGTCTCGGGTCGTTTCGCCCGTGAGTCGTTTCGCCCATGAGTCGTTTCGCCCATGGGTCGATTCGCCCTGGGTCGTTTTGCCCTGATTAGCTGGGTCGCTTCGCCCTTATTTTTTTCAAGCCCTATATTGAAGTTATGTTTGTTTATGTAAAGGGATTGATGGGGGTATTGGGAGTACCGAAAAACATGGTTTTGCCCAAGTGTGTTGCAGCTGGACCACCTACTGACGGCTTCTACGTCAGGTTTGAGCAACTGAGCTACCACCTTTTTTGAGAAAGATATTCGAGCTCACATAAGGTAAACAAGCCTTTGCAATTAAATGGGATTTATGGCTATGTGAAAATGATTGCTTATATTTACAAATATGACATATTTTTCTTTCTGCTCAAAACATAGATTTTGGATTAGAACCGTCCAATTGTCTATGTTCTAGAATCAGAAATAAGAGAAATAAAGTATATGCGAAAACCCATTTTTCACTGTATAAAGTTGGGTTTGGAGGGGACGTTATTGCATAGACTTGCTAACATGATGTTTTATTTACTTATCAGTTGTTCTTTCTGCACAAATAGTGGCGTGATGTAACTGGTTACATTATTACGTTAATTGTGTTGACGAGGACATTAAACCTCAATTCCAACAAACAAAATATTTTTAAACAGTGGTGTCTGAATAAAAGTTTACAAAAATGTCAAAGGAGTACTAATCAATACTACACATTAAGTGTCATGTGTAAAAAGTGAGCAATTGTCTTGTGAGCAAATGTCATGGAGTTGGTTTAACTTTTATACAGACTCTACTGTAGCTTAACCTGGGTAGGAATAGAAACATAACGTTTTATACTTTCTTTTCATTTTTTCCCATAATTTTATGCAAAACAAAACACATATTTTACAATATAAATATATAACAAGGCATAACATTGAAATCATAGCATCACATGCACAAGTCCGTGGAATGAACACCCCCTAAACCCCACCTTGTATGAAGAAAACTGGGGTTTGCTGGGGTATACATTATTTTTGTTATTTCTGCTACAAGACAGAGGTTGTGGGTACTCGTTAGAACTGCCTCAACCTATGTTTGCAGTATAGATAAGAAAAAATACCACAGATTTTCATAATAAAAATAGTCATTTTAGAGACGTGAAAACATGCACTATGTCGCACTGCTGTGTTATCGTACTGGTCTGTTTAATAGTTTGCATTACGAAAACATGCTTATTGAAATACTGGAAAATTGTACCACCAAATAAAAAAAAAATCAAAATTGTTCTGAGCAAAGATTCTTATATTTTTCATATTTCTGCTCGGGTGCTCGTTAGAAACGCCTCGGCGATGCGGTTCTAACGATCACCAACGGTCTGTGTATTTTGGGGCGGAAATATGAAAAACAATGTGTTGCATGTTTTGCGGGTAGTACCCATAGTCTATGCTATTACTGCTCCAGGCATGGAATGTGGGTGGTCGTTAGAACCGCCTCGGCAAAGCGATTCTAACGAGTACCCATATATCACATACTTAACACATTTTGACATTGTGGTTTGGATTTGTGAAGATAACATACATGTACACAGTTTATAATGTTTTTTTGTTTTTTTACTTTTTATCTCTCTATCCGAACTCTGAAACGAGCCCGTCCATACATCACCCCTCCGTAGGTGTCATTTGACGTGTCACCATGAACAGTTCCTATCCGTTCGTCCGTCCGTCCATCTACACAAGCATCACTTCATTCATTCATTCATTTCCGATTGTCCATCTACCAATACTCTCCATTCATTCATTCATTAACTTATCTATCTCTGTATATTCAAAATGCCGTCCGTTCATCCGTACGTCCGTCCATCTACCAACGCACAACTCCATTCACCCATTTATTCATTTATTTATTCATCCATCTGTCCATTTACTCATTCATTCCGTTTGTCACTCCCTTAAAATATAATTGCGGCGAAACCACCCACAGGGGAAACGACCCACTCCCAAAATCAGGGCGAAACGACTCAGGGCGAAACGACCCATGGGTGAAACGACCCACGGGCGGAACAACCCGGAACCTTGTCACTCTCATAGCGACATTTGGCGACATTAAATTTCATGAGCCATGCATCTTCCAAGGCAGCCAACTTTTCCAAGTCATCTTGAAGTATCTGTAGGTCATCAGACCCTCTTATATTTCTGTACAGTACACAGTCACCAGCGAAAAGGCGGATTGTAGAGTTGATGTTGTCTGGCAGGTCGTTAATAAAATTCAGAAACAATATCGGTCCCAGCACGGAACCGTGTGGGACATCAGACAGCACCAGGGCAGGGGCAGAGCAAACACCGTCATGTACGACTCTTTGTGTTCGTCCAGAGAGGCAAGCAGAGATCCACTGGAGGGTATCATTTCGGATACCATAGTACTCCAGTTTATACAGAAGTCTTCTGTGAAAGCCTTGTCGAAGTCCATAATAATTAGGTCTGTTTGTTTGTGACCCCTATTATGGGCCCCGTCCAGGTTTGCCTGTAGGTCGTGGATGAACTGGACAAGCTGGGTCTCACATGACCTACCGCTTCTAAATCCATGTTGGGACTCGACAAGGATTTTGTGCTCTGTAAGATGTCACATGATTTTGCCCACGATGATGTGCTCCAGAGACTTACAGCAAGTACAAGTCAGTGATACAGGCCTATAATTGGCAGGGTCATACTTTTCCCCTTTCTTGAAGCCAATCATCTGGGACCTTACCCTGGGCCAGGGACTGGTTGTAGATGTAGGCAAGGACTGGAGCAATTTCTGCGCTGCATACTTTTAACACACGCGTGCTGAGGTCATCAGGACCTGAGGATTTGTGGGGGTTAAGACGGTCTAGTAGTTTTTTGACCCCATTTGGGTCAATGAATAGATCATCTATATCTGGATAGGGGCTTGGTCCTTTTGATGGAGGGGCACCTACTTGTTCCCGGGTGTACACAGACTCAAACTGTCTGTTAAGATTATCAGCTTTATCTTTGGCTCCAGTTTTCAAGATACCATTTTCTCTTAAACAAGCTACACCCATGGAATCCTTCTTCAACTTATCAAGTTTTTCATAAAGGACCAAAATTTTTTAAGTCGATCATTTTGGTTACAGTCTTCTATAACAGTATCTGTATCCAGGGGATTGAAGATATTGGAGACATATCTCCAATATGCATCTCTTATTTCCTTTTGAACGAAGGCTCTGAGTCTCCTGTAGCGACTCTTCAGGGCATCATTATCTGCCCTGCGGGCCTTATGGTACAGTTTTCCCTTTTCCTAACTAATGCCCTAATGCGGGCATCTATCCATGGGTATCCCAGTTTACATTTCGTCAACTTAGACGGGATAAACTTGTTTACAGCACTGAGTAAGACCATCTTAAATTCAATCCACATCTCATTAACATCAACGTGAGCAAAGTCCTGCGACATAAAACGGCCTGCAAAAGCAAGCATGTGGTCTTTTAGACCCTGCATATCAGCCCGTTTATAGAGGTAAACCTTACAAGGAGACTGAAGGACCCTTTTAGCTTTAATGTCAAACTCTACCAGCACTATATCATGGTCTGCTCGACCAATAGGTGGCATTCCTTTAACTCTTGTAACTGGGGTTGGATTATTAGTAAGAAGGATATCTAGGGTCCATTCTTGTCTTGTAGGGATATCAACAACCTGGGAGAGGCAGTGCTCCTGAACAATGTCAATCAAATGGGTCTTTACCTGTCTTTTGGGCATGCCCAAAGGTACATAAAGCTTATTCAAATCAATGCTAAAATTCCGAGAGGTCCCGGGTTCGATCCCCGGCAGCGTCGATAAAACTTTGGTGTCCGAACATGCTTCATTGGCATCGTTTACAGGGATGAATGCCATAAATTTCACCGTCCTTTGGATCAGGTCATTAACTGGAGGCCCCCTGTACAGGTAGAGCCATCCCCTGTGCAGGTTAAAGATCCCTACTGTAATTACAATTTACATGATTACTGTGTAGGCTTTCATACTGCAAACCTGGAGTGTGTGTAATGTACACCTGTGGTAATGGCCAAATATGACCGACGCAGTATCAGTAGAAAGGTAAGAAAATTTGCCTCTTTCTTCTTACTTATACTGTGATTGGTCACATTTGACCATTACTCGCAGGTGTACATTACATACACTCCAGGTTATCCGCTATTCAAGGCCTCGATGACACGAAGGTCTCCAATGTACTGCATTTCTGTTGTAATTCTTCTTCACTAGGGTAACTGTTCTCAAATGTAATGTTCATGGATGACAGAATAGCGGTCACGGACTTGAGGGAGGCGCCGGGGCAGAGGTGAATCTTCCTGTGGCCCTGATGTATTCAGCTAGCTCCCATCTGATGGTATCTCTGTATTCTGGAATGTTCTCATTGTCACTGGATCCAAGCAGCTCCTGCATGTCTAGGTGGTATAAGCCGAGTCTCTGTCCAAGGTTGCGCACCATGATGTTTCGATGGGTCTCTTGAAGTGGACAGTGTAATAGAAAGTGTTCACTGTCCTCAACTTGACCACACTGACAGAGGTTGGTTTGAGTTTGCCCAAGCTTGAATTTGTAATCATTCAGCTGACTATGCAGTGTTTAAAAAAAAAGAAGAAAGAAAGCCTACACAGTAGGCTCACTTACACTCACACATGCATGGGTAGCGGCACAACTCGGCCCATACAAACTCGTAGTGATGTGCGATATTATCGGTATATCGTGATACAGTTCA
This sequence comes from Lucinisca nassula, assembly GCA_963580285.1. NCBI lineage: Eukaryota > Metazoa > Mollusca > Bivalvia > Lucinida > Lucinidae > Lucinisca > Lucinisca nassula. The sequence continues at coordinate 55,231,890 of OY757022.1, forward strand.
GAAAAAAATTATATCACAATACGGTCCGCCAATACCGATATTTTCGATATTTTCTTTTTTTTTATCCATTTTTCATATTTTCTTTCATAACTGATCGGTAAATACAGCTCAGTCTGTCAGTCTTTTTGAGTCCTTAAATACGGTAAAACTAGACCAGTAAGTAAATCGAAATAATTGCTGCACTGTCAATTCAGAGACAAACCATCTGTGTATTTATTACGGTTCAGGTATGACCCTATTGTTAATCCCTGTCATAAAATTGCCATCCTGCGGTGCGTGTCGATAAGGTGTGAAAATATGGTCAAGTTATGTCTGTAATTGGCGTTTATCCTCCAATCACAAAATTTAATCCACAATCAATGTGAAAATGATTTAATCGCTCCTCAGACAATTAGTTACATCTAACGGTAGATCAGAATCAGAATCAGAATTGTTACTGGTGACACGTCAAATGACATTCATACACCACATTTTGCACAATAAAAACGGACTTTTCCATGATCTCATGAATGGTTATATTTTGGCGCCAAATAGCAGCATCGGGCGGGAAAAGTCGAACGCTGTTGTTGGTTATTAACACGGAGCTTCTGGGGATAATTCGGGAGCTGTGCAAAGCGCTGGTTTTCTAACAACCTTTATTCACAACCGTATAGCTATCGAGAAAAGGTTTTTTTTACCTGTTCCAAACATTTTTTTATGAAAGAGTTACACACAATGACAGAAAACACCTGTGGGGGTGCTAGCGTCGGATGACGTAATTTACCGATCGCATGCAGAGAAATGGTAGCGGTGGTTTGTTGGCGGCGATTTATATCAATTCAAAAAATCACCGATCGGCTTTTTCCGTATGTCTTGTCTTCGCCGGACATTGCCAGAAAAAAGCCTGCAGTCCATGACCTCGGCTATAAGACGGGGTCATTTTGGAGGGAAAAATCCTCGTCTTATAGCCGAATTTTTACGGTAGGCCGAGCTAGGATTTCGGTGAATTACGCGGCTGTTGTTGTTGTATACGTTGCTGTATAAGCCGCCCAGCATTTACAAGATTGCGTAATCGAGTGAAAACCAAAACAAACTTTACCATGGCCAACTACCGATATCTAGCAACATTTCAGGTTGCAAAAGATGACAGTCGCAAATAAAGTGACTGAGGCCATCAATCTAATACAACATTTAATAGCATTTTCAGATAGTATCTTTATTTCCCATCACAACATTGGGACACTTCTTTTAAGTACCTTTGTTTTGTAAGTAGGTTAAATGATATTTACCCATGAAAACTCCCTTCTCTTTTCCATATATATTGTGGTTTTCCACAATATATATGGAGTGTATATACAATATATACCAGTGTGTTTCAGATTGCTACATAATATATCGTGATACGCAGTAACCATATCGCAATATATCGTGATACGAAAATTCTGACAATACCCATCCCTACAAACTCGGCACATAACAAACTCGGCCCGCAATAGGTATAAAGCTTATTAAGCAGACATTAATACTTTATTTTCCTGTTTTATTATTATTATAATTTTATAATATATATATGCATATTAAATAGAATAGTTTCTAGTTTATTTTTTGCATATTTTATCTAAAAAAATCATCTAAATAGGCTCTGAATATGACTTAACTGCTCACTAATTATCTGATTAATGAGGTGATGATTCAATGGCAGTTAATTCATATAAGCTGTGAGCATGATGTTTGGGACTCACTGCCACCCATGATCACCCAGCCGAGCTGAACTCAAATTGTTGCATAAGTGTCTTAACTGTGAAGCTGCAGTAGGCACGCCTCAACGGACCAACCCATAAACAAAAACGGTTGCATATTCTGGCTGATTCAACAAACTAGTATAAAAAAAAAAAACACCAGTATCGTATTCTTCAGTAACAGGCAAAAGCTGACAATTAAATTAGAATTTTTTGAAGATTTATTCGCTAGTCAATTTAAGAAACAACTTAAATAGAGGAAATTTTATTGAAAAAAAAAAAAAACAACAAAAAAAAAACCATCTTCTTACATACTTTTCAATGAATTTTGACCCAACATGACCCATATTCCAACCATTCGAATATGGGTCATGTTGGGTCAAAATGTAGGTCAGTAGGTCAAATCTTATAAAAACCTTGTGAACACACCAGAGGCCACAGTTTTGGTTCAATCATCATCAAATTTGCCCAGAATGACCATCTTGACAATATCTCGGTCAAGTTCGAATATGGGTCATGTCGGGTCAAAAAGTAGGTCGAATTATAGAAAAACCCTGTGAACACTGTAGAGGCCACAGTTTTGGTCAGATCATTATCGAACTTGCTCAGAATGACCGTCTTGACAATATCTCAGTCAGGTTCGAATATGGGTCATGTCGGGTCAAAAAGTAGGTCAGTAGGTCAAATCATAGAAAAACCTTGTGGCCTTGACTTGTGAACACACTAGAGGCCACAGTTTTGGTCTGATCATCATCAAACTTGCCCAGAATGATCATTTCGATTCAACTTGACAATATCTCGGTCAAGTTTGAATATGGATCATCTCGGGGTCAAAAAGTAGATCAAAAGGTCAAGTCATAGAAAAATCTTTTGAACACACTAAAGGCCACAGGTTTTGTCATCATCAATCTTGCTCAGAATGATCATCTTGACAATATCTATGTCAATTTTGAATATGGATCATTTCGTATCAAAAAGTAGGTCAGTAGGTCAAATCATAGAAGAAACTTGTGAACACTCTAAAGGCTACAGTTTTGGTCCGATTGTCATCAAACTTGCTCAGAATGATCATTTGACAATATCTCGGTTAATTTTGAATATGGGTCATGTCTGGTCCATAAGTAGGTCAGTAGGTCGGATCATAGAAAAACCTTGTGAACACACTACCCAGTTTTGGTCTGATTATCAGCAATCTTGCTCAGAGCAATCATCTGGGTCAAGTTTGAATATGGGTAATGTCGGGTCAAAAAGTAGGTCAGCAGGTCAAATCATAGAAAAACATTGTGAACACTCTAAGAGTTCCCCAGTTTTAGTCCAATCATCATAAAACTTGCTCAGAATGATCATCTGGACAATACCTCAGTTAAGTTCGAATATGGGTATGTCAAATCAAAAAGTAGATCAATAGGTTATTTTGTCATATAACCTTTGAACCGTTCGAGATAGAGCCTTCATATTTGGAATGTATGTTCCTTCTGACAAGGGCTTCCCACTCATATAAAAAATTGACTAGTGACCTACTTTATCATAACTTTTGAACCATATGAGACGGAGCCTTCATATTTGGCATGTATGTTCCTTTTGACAATGTTTTCCAAACCATTACTTCTTTACCGTATGATCGATTCAGTTCATTATTGCTGAGGTGATAGATACATGTCTCAAACTTTTATCACCAGCATTTGCCCCCACAACTGTGACCTGTGAGTCAAGGTCAAGGTCACAGATAGATTTTTTAGCTCACCTGAACAAATGGTTCTAATATCTTTGAATTTGCTGTTTGTCACCTGTTTTGATTCATTGAGAGCTTGTGAAATGGTTTCAGTATTGGCATGAAAATCTGCCTGTTACATGGATATGGCTTAAATGGAATAAAAAGGGATACTAATTTTACTGACTTGAATCATTTTAGCACTGGATTCTTTCTTTGTGACTTAGTTTCTGTTATGGGTTTGAAAATTTGCCTTTGTGCAACTAAATCAAAGCGCGACCTCCGGTGAGGTATCCTGTCCGGTGACAGGTCTTATTAAGCAAAAATCTATGTATCTTATTTGAGAACCCCCAAAATTTGGCCCAAATTACCATTTATGCAGTCCCTGGGACCCTCATTTTGAAACTTCGAGGGAAAACCTGGTCTCTGTAAACACAATAAACCTTAAAGGCTTCCCCATTAACCCATTTACTACCAGAAACCCCAAAACTGTAGTCTGGCAAACAGTGCAGGCCCAGATCAGACGCTGCAGAATGCGGCTTCTGATCAGGGCCTTCACTGTTTGCAAAAAGTTCAGCCTTTGTCCCTGTTGTTTTTGAAGAAAACAGAACCTGACTCCCCTATTTTTTGAAATGGACTCCTGCTATGTATACGGTGGAAGATTCCATTTGGTGCAAAAAGGGTTAACTTCATAATATGTACATTTTAGTTTTATTCTTGTTATTTTCAGTCTTTGCTAGAGATCTGTTCTTCCCCTCCTGAGTTACGAGTTTCTGCCAATTTTTCTAAGAATGTGCAACACCTGACAACAGACCAGTCAGTAGAGAAAAAAGATGAAGAAGAAAATGACCATCATCAGACTGCACCGAAAGAAATCTTAAGCTCAGAAAACAGTTTTGTTAGGTAAGTATAATTAGCAATAGCATTATCAGCATAACAACAGACAAGGTGGGTATTTGATGATTTGTTTTGTTAGCTCACCTGTCACGTAGTGACGAGGTGAGCTTTTGTGATCACTTTTTGTCCGTCGTCAGGCGTGCATGCGTCCGTAAACAATTTCAAATAAGTATACCTCTAATACCCTATGGTCAATCTTGATCAAATTTAATGAGAAGCATCATCAGGTAGAGGGAAAGGCTGCATAAGGTTTTTGGGCTGATCAGATTGGAATTCTGGTTGCCATGGCAACATATAGCTCCCATAGACTTACAATGGGAAAAAATTAAAATTTCTTCTCTGAAACCACTGGGCCCAGAGCTTAGATATTAAGCTTGTAACAATTTCAAGTGGTCACCTACATAAATCCTGCCAATCATGTCCCTGGGGTCCAAATTGGCCACACCCCGGGGCCCCTTAACTCCTATAGACTCATAATGGAAAAAAAAGCTTCAAAAATCTTCTTCTCTGAAACCACAGGGCCCAGAGCTTAGATATTTAGCATGTGGCAACGGCAAGTGGTCACCTACATAATTTCAGCCAATCATGTCCCTGGGGTCCAAATGGGCCACACCCCGGGGCCCCTTAGCTCCCATAGACTCATAATGGAAAAAAAAAAGCTTCAAAAATCTTCTTCTCTGAAACCAAGGGCCCAGAGCTTAGATATGTAGCATGTAGCAACGGCAAGTGGTCACCTACATAATTCCTGCTAATCATGCCCCTGGGTTCCAATTGGGCCACACCCCGGGGCCCCTTCGCTCCCATAGACTCATAATGGAAAAAGCTTCAAAAATCTTCTTCTCTGAAACCGCAGGGCCCAGAGCTTAGATATTTAGCATGTGGCAACGGCAAGTGGTCACCTACATAATTTCAGCCAATCATGTCCCTGGGGTCCAAATGGGCCACACCCCGGGGCCCCTTAGCTCCCATAGACTCATAATGGAAAAAAAAAGCTTCAAAAATCTTCTTCTCTGAAACCACAGGGCCCAGAGCTTAGAAAGTTAGCATGTAGCAACGGCAAGTTGTCACTTACATAAATCCTGCCAATCATGCCCCTGGGGTCCAAAGGGGCCACGCCCTGGGGCCCCTAAGCTCCTATAGACTCATAATGGAAAAAAGGTTCAAACAGCTTCTTCTCTGAAACCACAGGGCCCAGAGCTGAGATATTTAGCATGTTGCAATGGCAAGTGGTCACCTACAAAAATCCTGCCAATCATGCCCCTGGGGTCCTAATGGGCCATTCCCCGGGGCCCCTTGGCTCCTATAGACTCATAATGGGAAAAGGAGCTTCAAAAATCTTCTTCTCTGAAACCACAGGGCCCAGAGCTTAGATATTTAGTGTTTAGCAACGGCAAGTGGTCACCTACATAATTCCTGCCAATCAAGCACCTGGGTTCTAAATGGGCCACACCCTGGGGCCCCTTTGCTCCTATAGACTCATAATGGAAAAAAAAGCTTCAAAAATCTTCTTCTCTGAAACCACAGGGCCCAGAGCTTAGATATTTAGCGTGTGGCAACGGCAAGTGGTCACCTACATAATTCCTGCCAATCATGCCCCTGGGGTCCAAATGGGCCATGCCCTGGGGCCCCTTAGCTCCTATAGACTCATAATGGAAAAAAAGCTTCAAAAATCTTCTTCTCTGAAACCACAGGGCCCAGAGCTGAGATATTTAGCATGTAGTAATTGCAAGTGGTCACCTACATAAATCCTGCCAATCATGCCCCTGGGGTCCAAATGGGCCTCGCTCCGGGGCCCCTTAGCTCCCATAGACTCATAATGGAAAAAAGTTTCAAAAATCTTCTTCTCTGAAACCACAGGGCCCAGAGCTAAGATATTTAGCATGTAGTAATGACAAGTGGTCACCTACATAAATCGTGCCAATGAAGCCCCTGGGGTCCAAATTGGCCACACCCTGGGACCCCCTTAGCTCCCATAGACTCGTAATGGAAAAAAACTTCAAAAATCTTCTTCTCTGAAACCACAGGGCCCAGAGCTTAGATGTTTACCATGTGGCAATGACAAGTGGTCACCTACATAAATCCTGCCAATGAAGCCCCTGGGGTCCAAATTGGCCACACCCTGGGACCCCCTTAGCTCCCATAGACTCGTAATGGAAAAAAACTTCAAAAATCTTCTTCTCTGAAACCACAGGGCCCAGAGCTTAGATATCTAGCATGAAGCAACGGCAAGTGATCACCTACATATTTCCTGCTAATCATGCCCCTGGGGTCCAAATGGGCCACACCCTGGGGCCCCTTAGCTCCCATAGAGTCATAATGGAAAAAAAGCTTCAATAATCTTCTCAGAAACTGTGAATCACAGAACTTAGATTAAATAGCCAGCTACATAAATCCTGCTAACCCTGCCCCTGGGGTCAAAATTGGCCACGCCCAAGCTCATCAGCTCCAATAGACTTATAATGGAAAAAAAAAAAACTAAAAAAATCTTCTTCTATGAAACCATTAGGCCCAGAGCTTAGATTTTTAATATGTAGCAATGTCAAGTGGCCACCTACATAAATCCTACCAGTTATGCCCCTGGGGTCCAAATTGGCCACACCCTAGGGCTCTTTAGCTTACATAGACTAACAATTGGAAAAACTTCAAACATCTTCTCCTCTGAAACCACAGGTTCCTTATAATGAAAACAAAAACATACAAAAAAAAAACAACAACTTGAAATGGGGAAAAACAAATCTTCAAAAATCTTCTTCTCTGAAACCATAAGTCCCAGAGCTTAGGTATTTAGCATGTAGAGTGGTCGCCTTCATGAATTCTGCCAATTATGCCCATGGGGTCCAAATTGGCCAAATCCTGTGGCCCCTTTACTCCAATAAACTTATAATGGAAAAAAGCTTCAAACATCTTCTTGGAAACCATGAAATACAGACCTTAGATATTTAGTATATAGCAACACAAAATGGTCGCCTACATAAATCCTGCCAACCATGCCCTTTGGGTCAAAATTGGCCAAGTCCCAGGGCTAATTAGCTTCTGTAAACTTATACTGGAAAAAAAACTTAAAAAAGATCTTCTTTTCCAAAACCATAATTCACAGATTTTGTTTGATTTGAGGTTTTACATCCCTGTCAACACTGTATAGGTCATTTTGGAGATGTCTCTTCCAATTTTGAGGGACTTTTACCCGACATTGAGATGAAATTACATCTCAAGCCCTGTTGCCCAATGAAACCAATAGGGTTTATAAGCATGGACACTGCTTTGCCTGAGCTTAGATATTTAGTATGTAGCAATGTCAAGTGGTTTCCTACCCTAATGATTTTCTGGTACACAGGTGAGCGATATAGGGCCCTCTTGTTTGATTTGAGGTTTAATGTCCCCGTCAACACTGTAAAGGTCATTTTGGAGACGTTGCTTCCAATTTTGTGGGACTTGTACCCGACATTGAGATGAAATGATACCTCAATCCCTGCCGCCCTATGAAACCAATAGGGTTCATAAGCATGGACGGGCCGACTCGCACCGCTTTGCCTGGGCAGGCTTAGCTCCTCTAAGCTGTTTACCAGTACTCGTGTGTTTTAGCTCTGCGTGGAAGCATCATGCAGCCCATCTATTTCTTCAAGCCCCGATGGGCGGGGCCAAGTATAATTAGCATTAGCATCACAACAGACAAGGTGGGTATTTGATGATAACTAAAACCAGGGGTGTAAAATTCCACTCGCCCACTCGCATTTGCGAGTAAATTTTAAGGCAGGGCGAGTGAGATTTTCAGAACTGACTTCAATTTTTCTTCATTTTTAGCATCTAAATATAATTGCACGACCCGCAGAAAAAGCGACCAACTGAAGTCGGTTGATTTTCTAAGGTGCCCTAAAATCACCGTGTCATTCGGTCATTCTGTCAGTCTGTCCGTCCGTCTGTAACCCGTTTGTGAAAATTGGTGGTAGTGACTTAACCGCTTGGAATATTTAAACAATTTTTGGCATACTGATAGATATCAATGAGATCTAACCAATGAACTTGCGAAATATACCATTCCATTTAGTATAGCCTCGCCGAGGCGAAAAATGTGAAAATTTTCGAACTGCTTCTCCTCGGAAACCGTTGGGCCGATTGAAGTCAAATTTCATATGGAGCCTCTATTGGATGGGGGAAACCAAAATTTGCTCATGGGGTCCAGCTCACATGACCAAAATGGCCGCCAAGCCATATATGGTCTGTTTGTCCGTCCGTAACCCGTTCGTGAAAATTGGTGATAGTGACTTAACCGCTCGGAATATTTAAACAATTTTTGGCATATTGATAAATATCAATGAGATCTAACCAATGAACTTGTGAAATATTACATTCCATTTAGTATAGCCTCGCCGAGGCGAAAAATGTGAAAATTTTCGAACTGCTTCTCCTCGGAAACCGTTGGGCCGATTGAAATCAAATTTCATATGGAGCCTCTATGGGATGGGGGAAACCAAAATTTGCTCATGACCTTGACCTTCTTTGTGGCTAGGTCAAACTTTGACACATATGCTTTTGTATTGGAAAAGTGAGAATGCATTTTATCCTGCAAACGATTCAGAATACAGTACTAAAGTATAAGATATAGTTTTGCTCCTTACGATAAGGCGCATTTATTGGGGGAACCGTTTTAGGTCCAGGTCACATGACCAAAATGGCCACCATACCCATATATGGTAACACTCATAAAGCTAAAAGCATCCGGCGGGTCGTGCACTTCAGCTGAAGCACTGGTTTTCCTTATTTCTCAATATAAACCTATGTTGAACCTAGGCGGTTCCAGTTAATATCCTCACCTCCTGGAATACAGGATCCATGCAATGGCAAGGGAAAGAAAATAGCTTAAAAGTCTTCTCTAAATCTTGGGATTTCAGAGACGTTTCACAGAGATTTTCTATGAGTTTGTCCTGTGTCAATCAGCTGGATAATTGGTTGAAAAATAGTGAGCTGGGCCTTTTGGAAGAACACAGGCTGAGTGCAAACTTCAAAAATTTTCGATGCAGAATTCTTGATTTTGATTGTAATTTTACAAGGATGTCTCTATGGTGACTCTGTGTCAGATTTCTTCAGGTCATCCTTAACCCTTTTTGTGCCAAATGGAATCTTCCTCCTTATATATAGCAGGAGTCCATTTAAAAATTTAGGGGTGTCAGGTTATGTTTTCATTATAATTGAATTGGAAAATGACTGAACTTTTAGCAAACAGTGGAGGCCCTGATCAGACACCGCATTCTGAGCGTCTGATCTGGGCCTGCACTGTTTGCCAGGGTACCCATTTTGGGGTATTTGGTACTAAATGGGTTAACCTAGGCAGTTTCCAGTGAATATCCTTACCTTCTGGAATACAGGATCCATGCAGGACTCTAGTTGCTATGGCAAGGGGAAGAAAATAGCTTAAAAGTCTTCTCTAAATCTTGGGATTTCAGAGAAGTTTCACAGAGTTTTTTTATGAGTTTGTCCTGTGTCAATCAGCTGGATAATTGGTTGAAAAATAGTGAGCTGGGCCTTTTGGAAGAACACAGGCTGAGTGCAAACTTCAAAAATTTTCGATGTAGAATTCTGGATTATTATTATTATGCCCCCGCATCATATGATGCCGGGGGCATATAGTTTTTCCGTACGTGTGTACGTGCGTACATGTGTACGTCCGTCTGTACGTGTGTGTGTACGTACGTACGTGATCCTGTAACCTCAGGTTAAAGTTTTTGTAACAGGTAGAGCCTGAACTTTTAGAACTCATATTTTCCTAACCATTTGATGGAACTGGTTCATCTTTGGTATGATGATAGATATAGGTCCAAAGTTTTATTAAGCAATACCCCCACCCATGCCTGTGACCTAAAGGTCAAGGTCACAGACTTAGAAATTTACAATGTTAAAGACTCAGGTTAAGGTTTTTGTAACAGGTAGACTTGAACATTTTAGAACTCATATTTTCCAAACCATTTGATGGAATTGGTTCATATTTGGTATGATTATAGATATAGGTCCAAAGTTTTATTCAGCGATACCCCCACCCATGCCCATGGCCTCAAGGTCAAGGTCATGGACTTAGAAATTTTCCATGTTAAAGACTCCAGTTAAGGTATTTGTACCTGGTAGAACCTGAACTTTTATGATGGCTTTGGTTCATATGATGATAGATATAGGTACAATGTTTTATTCAGCATTACCCCCACCCATGCCTATGACCTCAAGGTCAAGGTCACAGACTTAGACACTTTTAATGTGAAAGATTTTAAAGAGCTCAAATTTTCCAAACCATATTATGGTTTTGGCTTATGTATGCTATGATGATAGATACAGGTCCAACTGTTTATTTGGCAATACCCGCACTCATGCCTATGGCTTCTAGGTCACAGACTTAGAAATTTTTAATAAGATATTTTAAGAGTTGATATTTTCCAAATCGTGCGCTGGATTGAGTTGATATTTGGTATGATGTTAGATACCTGTCCATTTTATTCAGCGATACCCCCACCCATGCCAATGAGCTCAAGGTCAAGGTCACAGACTTAAAAATTTTTACTTATCCCCTCTCACAACATAGCTCTAGCATCTATATTTCTTCACTGATTTCAATATAACTTCACACAAATGTTCCTTATGACAATATCTCGAGCGAGTTCATCTTTCAAGGTCATGACCTCAAGGTCAAGGTCACTGTGGCTATTTTTAGAAAAACTTTGTCATCGCTCTAGCGCCTACATTTCATCACCAATTTCAATATAATTCAGACAAATGTTTCTTATAAAAATAGCTCGAGCAATTTCGACTTTCAAGGTCATGGCCTAAAGGTCAAGGTCACTGTGGCTATTTTTAGAAAAACTTTGTCATCGCTCTAGCGCTTACATTTCTTCACCGATTTCAATATAACTTCACACAAATGTTCCTTATGACAATATCTCTAGCAAGTTCCACTTTCAAGGTCAAAGTCACTGTGGCTATTTTTAGAAAAACTTTGTCATCGCTCTAGCGCTTACATTTCTTCACCGATTTCAATATAACTTCACACAAATGTTCCTTATCACAATATCTCGAGCCATTTCGACTTTCAAGGTCAAAGTCACTGTGGCTATTTTTAGAAAAACTTTGTCATCGCTCTAGCGCCTGCATTTCTTCACTGGTTTCAAAATAACTTCACACAAATGTTCCTTATGACAATACCTCGAACGAGTTTGACTTTCAAGGTCAAGGTCACTGTGGCTATTTTTAGAAAAACTTTGTCATTGCTCTAGCGCTTACATTTTTTCAGCAATTTCAATATTACTTCACACAAATGTTCCTAATGACAATATCTCTAGCAAGTTCCACTTTCAAGGTCAAGGTCACTGTGGCTATTTTTAGAAAAACTTTGTCATCGCTCTAGCGCTTACATTTCTTCACTGATTTCAATATAACTTCACACAAATGTTCCTTTTGACAATATCTCGAGGGATTTCGACTTTCAAGATCAAGGTCACTGTGGCTGTTTTTAGAAAAACTTTGTCATTGCTCTAGCGCTTACATTTTTTTCACCAATTTCAATATAACTTCTCACAAATGTTCCTGATGACAAGGTCACACACTTAGAAAATTTTGTTGCAACATGGATTTTCGGGGTGAGGCGGGGCCCTTGGCGGGGGCATCTGTGTCGTCTGGACACATTTCTAGTTATTGTAATTTTACAGGGATGTTTCTATAGTGACCCTATGACAGATTTCTTCAGGTCATCCTTAACCCTTTTTGTACCAAATGGAATCTTCCTCCTTATATATTGCAGGAGTCCATTTCAAAAGTTAGGGGTGTCAGGCTGTGTTTTCATCAAAATTTATTTTGGAAAATGACTGAGCTTTTTGCAAACAGTGCAGGCCCCTATCAGAAGACGCCACAGAATGCGGCGTCTTCTGATCAGAGCCTACACTGTTTGCCAAGATACCCCTTTAGGGGTTTCTGGTACTGAATGGGTTAAAAGATGGAAAATATTGCTGCCAGTAACTGGTTATATGTATTTATGGCTCTACGACAACTCACAGACAACTGGCCAAAACGAAGTTTCTTCGACAACTTTTTCTTGTCGACAACCAACTCACCGACACGACAACTGGCTGAAAAGACAGATCAAAAACAGAAATTTAGAAAACTCTTTGCAACTCATGTTTACACCTGATCCCTGCATTTACAAAGTCTCACTACACACAATTCTTCATTTACAACTATCGCTACATACTCCGCCAGTTATTGGACATTTGAGGAGATATAATGAGACATGATGCGGTCATCTTCCGCTGCTGGGTTCATTTGCCTTCTACCACTAATCCATTGCATGTGGGAAACCCCTAAAGGGGTACCTTGGCAAACAGTGTAGGCCAAATTCAGACGCCGCATAACGTGGCGTCAGATCAGGACCTACACTGTTTGTTAACAGAATTTTCTGCCAAAACTAGAATAAAAACGAAAAAATAGACCTGAAACCCCTTGCATATGACAAATGGACTTGTCCAACTTATAGCAATGGAACAGTCCACCAGTAACAAATGGGTTAAACTGTTGGCTAAATGTAAGTGAAATGAACTTATAAGGAACATACGTACATGTACATGTAAGCCAATACAAACAAGAAACCTTTGTACATGTATGCAATTGTTTTGCAGTGAAACAGATGATATTAGAAATGTCCGACAGATTACTTCACCTGAGTATGGAAAGTCCAGAAAAGCCATTAAGGAGTATGAAAAGGCCGTAGAAATTGAAGTTAGGGTATGTATATCTTTCTTTGAGCACCAAGATCAGGTCACTTGATACACAATAAGTCAGATAGACAAAACCCAACAGTAACACATCATGTGACACTATAACGAGGCTTCATGGCCACCTTATTTATCCTTTGTATTCAGATACCTCAATTCTCTAAGCTGGGCTCTGCAACATTCTTTCGTGGATATTGGTCATGAAATCTTTTCTACGGTCATTCTCTCCCTTCAGCTGATTCAAGAAGGGCAGTTGTCAATTTCTGGCGAAAGAATGTGCACTGTACTGGTTAACCGCATACGTATAAGCCTGCCCAGGAAAGTGTGGATCGATAAACTGACCGGCTCAAAAATGACCTAAAATAGTGTTGTCTGGGCCGTTAAACTCCAAAACAAACAAACAATACTTGTTCTACCATACTTGTTCTAAACTGTGAACAAGTACAATTTACTACCCCATGTTGTGTCTGAAAATAGCCGGATGAGTGTTTGTTTGTTTGATTTGAGATTTAACGTCCCCGTCAACACTGTAAAGGCCATTTTGGAGACGTTGCTTCCAATTTTGTGGGACTTTTACCTGACATTGAGATGAAATGACATCTCAAGCCCTGCCAAGCCCCCGCCCATAGGGGCTTGAAGAAATATATGGGCTGCATGATGCTTCCATGCAGAGCTGAATTTGGCCCGCACACTGGTACTGGTAAACCGCTTAAAGGATCTAAGCCTGTCTAGGAACCGCGGTGCGAGGCGGACCGTCCATGCTAATAAACCCTGTTGGTTTCATTGGGAGACAGGGCTTGAGATGTCATTTCATCTTAATGTCGGGTAAAATTCCCACAAAATTGGAAGCAACTTCTCCAAAATGACCTTTACAGTGTTGACGGGGATGTTAAACCTCAAATCAAACAAACAAATCAAGCCGTAGAATTAAAGAAAACAATCAAGCCCTGCCACCCAATGAAACCAATAGGGTTTATAAGCATGGATGATCCGATTTGCACCGCCATGCCTGGGCAGGCTTAGATCCTCTAAGCGGTTTATCAGTACTCGTGTGAGGGTTGGTTTCAGCTCTGCGTGGCAGCATCATGCAGACTACCTATTTCTCCAAGCCCAGATGCGAGGGGGGGGGGGATGAGTGGCAAACAGTGTTGATCCTGATAACTCTGTGTTATGCGGCATCTCATCTGGGTTTACACTGTTTACTCAGGCCTGTCTGTCAGAATACATACTGTCACTATGGTACAAAACAACCTCATTATAACATGGTTCGTTATATCAAAGTTTTGGATATAACACGGTTTCAAGATGGATCCCAAAAATGTATAGATTATATAGAAAAATGACCATAAATGGGCGTTTTTTCTATATAATCTATACATTTTTGTTTCGATATAACACGGTTGTTTAACTAACATGGTTTGTGGTTTGTGCTATAAAGGGGTTATGGTGTAGATATTGTACCACTACCCCCGCCCATCGGGGCTTGTAGAAATTGACGGGGATGTTAAACCTCAAATCAAACAAACAAAACTATTTACTACCCAAAGTTATGTCTAAAATAGCTGGATGAGTGGCAGACAGTGCAGACCTTGATGAGATGCTGCATTCTGCGGCGTCTCATCTGAGTCTACACTGTTTGCTCAGGCCTGTCTGTTCAAATATACATATGGTAAACTGCAACATATGGTAAGAGTCATGCTCAAACAGAAATCCAGACAGGTAAAATTATGACAAAACCTTAGCGATTACTAATCGATTATCGATTGCAACGACAGGACTGATAATCGATTATCTTTTCAGCTCCGATTATCCAGCCCTAGTTTACACTGTTTGCTCAGGCCTGTCTGTCAGAATACATACTGTAACTATGGTAGATATTGTACCAGCTTGAAAATTATCTAGAGCTCTGTCACAAGAAAACCAGTGTTTGGTGTTAACCCTTTCTACCAAATGGAATCAACCTCCTTATATATAGCAGGAGTCCATTTCAAAATTTAGGGGTGTCAGGCTGTGTTTTCTTCAAAATTGATTTGGTCCCCGGCTGAACTTTTTACAAACAGTGGAGGCCCCGATCAGACGCCGCATTCTGCGGCGTCTGATCGGGGTCTGCACTGTTTACCAGTGTACCCGTTTTGGGGTTTCCGATGCAAAATGGGTTAAGGACTAGATAAGACGCAAACCAGCCTGTTCAGCTACACAGACTAGCAAGAGTCTTGAAATTTTAGATATAAAAAATAGACATATTGACTACTGCAAAACACTAAAATTTGGCGGCAACAAATTTTGCCTGTTTTTGTTTGTTTGTTTGATTTGAGGTGTAACGTCAATAACTTTATATCTGGATGGACTTTTTAAAGTTACTTTGCAGAAATGTTCGCCTTTATTAGACGATGTGTCATGCGCAAGACCCAGGTCAGTACCTCCAATGTCAAAGTTCAAAAAGCTGGTCTCGGTAGCTCAGTCAGATGCACGTCTGACCGGTAGTCAGGAGGACCCGGCTTCGATACCTACCAGGGTCGCCAACATTCTTTTTTTGAGATTGATCATTAAATATTTTCTGCGGTCATTCTTTCCCTTCTGCTGATTTAAGAAGGGCAGTTGTCATTTTCTGGTGAAAGAATATGCACTGTACTTTTTAACCGCTTACGTATAAGCCTGCCCAGGTTGATAGGTAAACTGACCTGCTCAAAAAGTAACCTAAATAGTGTTGTCTGGGCCATTAAACTCCAATACAAAAAAACAAAGGTTAAAAAAAAGGGTCTTTTTTCATGTCTGGTCAATAACTTTATTATTCTTAGAATAGATGGATTTTGAAATTACTTGGGAGAAATGATAACCATCATGAGACGATGTGTCACACGCAAGACCTAGGTCTGTACCTCAAAGGTCATACTTAGAGGTCAAAGTTCATAAAAGGTCTTTTTTTAGTGTCTGGTCAATAACGTTTTTATTTCTAGATGGACTTTTTAAATGACTTTACAGAAATGTTCACCTTGATCAGATGATGTGTTGCATGCAAGACCCAGGTCTGTCCCTCCCAATTTCAAGGTCATGCATGGAGGTCAAAGTTAAAAAAGGGGTCTTTTGTTGTGTCCAGTCAATAATTTTTTTATTCTTAGATAGATTTTGAAGTAACTTGGCAGCTATAATAACCATCATAAGACCTTGTGTCGCGTGAATGATCCAGATCAGTACCTCCAATGTCAAGGTCATACTTAGAGGTCAAAGGTCAAATAAAGGGTCTATCTATTCGTGTCTGGTCAATAACTTTATTCTAAAATGGATTTTGAAATTACTTGGCAGAAGTGTTAAAAATCATAAGACGATGTGTTGCTTACATGACCCAGATTAGTACCTCCCAAGGTCAATGTCAAAAATGTACTCACACAGTGTGTTACATAACACTCACTTATGTGTCCCTTGTCATATGGCGGGGGCATCCGTGACCAATGGACACAATCTAGTTTTTTCTATTTCTTCACTTTCAATGATTTTCCTCTTTCTCCCCTGCCCCCTTCTTTCATGGCTTTGAGAGATAACACTCCAAATGATACTCAGGGATTGATATGTCATTTGAAATCAACAGAATTAATAAAAAAACACTGAAGAAATCTTTGAAGAACAGGACCCATTTCCCATGTGTTAACATATAATTTGCAACCAACTAAACTAAAGTATTAATGGAGGAATGGACACATTTCGGGGATAACAACTCTGCAGAGCATGCTTTTATCTCTCATATCACTAAGGGTCCTGTTCTTAAAATTGAAATCTTTTTTTTTTTTTTTTTTCTATTAGAAAGCTCACCACCTGAAGCAGCGCCATTTTGAGAAGACAATTGCTGGCATCCAACAGGAAGCAGAAGCCAACTTGCGACATTTAAGACAGCGAGCAAATGAAAATGTGATGTCACAAATACAGTCCATGGAGAAGAGACAGGAATCTCAGTATGAGCCAACTCATGAGAAAATGTTCATTATTGCATTGGCGGCATGTAAAAGCACAGGCGGAAAGTCCTCGAAGTAGCTTCATACAAAAGTCCTGTATCTAGCCTTAGTAGTTGCCTATTCAGGCGCGACTGAACCTTGCCTCGTCGCATATGTGATTAGTAACCTTTTCTCATGTGTTAACCTAAATTGCAACCAGTTGAACTGAAGTATTTATGTCCCCCCACTGAAGGGTAGGGAGACATATTGTTTTTGGTGCGGATCCCATCGGCGTCGGCATGACAAGATATCTCATGTGTGCAAGATATCTCATGATCTACTGGGTGGATTTTAATCAAAGGGGGTCTTTCATTTGTGCCCATGCATGTTTTTTCTTTAAACTTTGTTTATTAATAACTCAGCATATACAACCTATAAAAATGTATTTAATAAATTATATAAATCAAAATAGGACTCAGGAGGCCACTCTAACTGACTCCCTCCATTAGCTGGTGTCTGTCGGTTTCTGGTCAACTCGTACCTAAGTCAAGTCGTACCTTAGTCAACTCGTACCCGAATTTGGTCAACTCGTACCTTAGTCAACTCGTACCTAAGTCAACTCGTAGCTTAGTAAAAAGTAAGTTTGGCTTAAGTACACATATACACAGGTCAACTTTATGGTCTATGCAGACTCCTGATCCTTTTTCCCGACGATGAAGACTATACATAGTGTGTGCATGACGCCATTACGCACGTGCGCCAAAATGGCGCCTTTCTATCTATCTATCGTCTGATACTGCGTCGGTCACATTTGACCATTACCACAGGTGTATATTACATACACTCCAGGTTTTGCAGGATGAAAGCCTACACAGTAATCATGTAATTACGGTAGGGATCTTTAACCTGCACAGGGGATGGTTCTCCCTGCACAGTGGGGCCTCCATTTAACGTCCCGATCCGAAGGACGGTGCACTTTATGACATTCATCCCTGCAAATGATGCCAGTGGAGCGTGTTCGGACACCGAAATTTTATCGCCGCTGCCGGGGATCGAACCCGGGACCTCTAGCATCAGAGGCAAGTGCACTAACCACTGAGCTATCACGCTCATGTGTATATGACCCCCATATCCCTTTAGCCAGACATAATTTATGGATGCTCGTTAGAACTATCCCTGTGGGGCAGCTCTAACGAGTGCCAACAATCTATGCTCCAGAGGGATGTGATTGGTACATAACACCATGCTCAACATAAGACGAACTTCATATGTAAATATGTAAATGAAAATAACGAGAAAAATATAATTGTAGAACTTACATTTCATGCTCATTTGCAAATAAAATGTAGTTATACAATTATAATTTGTTCTCATATATGCTCAAAACATAAATGTTGGCTAACATAAATGTTGCATATTCCTTATTACTGTGACTTTACGATAACACACCCGTGCAATATGGTGCGTTTTTCACATCTCCAAAATGGCAATTTTTCTTACGAAAATAATTTTTTTTTTTTTTTTTGTCTGTTTTTTACTTATTTATACTTCAAACATAGGCTGTGATCTTTAGTTGGAACTACTCTAACGAGTACCCACAACCTGTGTATTGGAGCATAAATAAAGATAATGTATACCCCCGTAAACCCGAGTTTCTCTATAAAGTGAGGTTTAGGGCTGTGCCCATTGCACGGACAAAACCGGTTACATGTCGGCGAGTATAAACATTGCGGGATGTACAGGTAGCACAATAAAAATGAATTCAGTTATTTATATAATTTTATTGCTTAAATTATAAACATTTGTTATACCGTTTAACTAACAAGCTCTTAAATAAAAACAAGCATCACGAATGCAAGCCTATATGAATTTGTCCCTCTTAAAACCCACTTTTATATATAAATAGTAAAACTGGGATTTAGTTTTAAGTTTTGTCAGAACAAAAACAGCCGCTCGCCGGCAAAATTAAAGCAATTAAAAACAGTCTTTAATGAAGGACGATTAGATTAAACTAGTACCGATAATCGTTTTTTTACATCCACATTAATCGGTACACGATTAACTAAAGTGTTAATTAAATTAACCCAAATGGAATCTTCCATCTTATATAATTCGAAATTAAGGGGTGTCAGGTTGTGTTTTCTTCAAAATTTATTCGGGAAGTGGCTATACTTTTTCAAACAGCGTCCGCCCTGATCAGACGACGCCGTGTTCTGCGGCGTCTGATCTGGGCATTCAGTGTTTGACTACCCAAATGGAATTTGCCATCTTATATATTTCGAAATTTAGGGGTGTCAGGTTGTGTTTTCTTCAGATTTTATTCGGGAAGTGGCTAAACTTTTTCAAACAGCGTAGGCCCTGATCATACGACGCCGCGTTCTGCAGCGTCTGATCTGGGCCTGCAGTGTTTGACAAGGCATCCCTTTGTGGGTTTCTAATACTGAGCGGGTTAAAAGTGAATAAAAATAAAATAAGAATAATAATAATGATAATAATAATAATAATAATAATAACAATAATAAAAGTAATAATAACTAGAGCAGGTTGATGGTGCGCCATCGCATATCCCCGCGTTCTGCGGCGTCGGATCTTGGCCTGCAGTGTTTGACAAGGTACCCCTTTGTGGGTTTCAGGGACGGAATGGGTTTAAAGTGAATAATACTAATAAAATAATAATAATCAGAATAAAAATAATAAAAACTAGAGCAGGTTGATGGCGCGCGATCGCAAATCCCCGCGCTGTGAAAACCATGTTACAATAAAAGGACCCAAAGTACTTCTTTCTGGCCTCCGGTGAACTCAAGACATGTCTCGGGGCAAGTTATAACCCATTTCAACTATTGTTCGGCAAAAAATAGAGTACCCCATCTACCCCTGGGGTACGAGTTGACCAAAAGAGGTACGAGTTGACTAGGGAGTACGAGTTGACCAAAGAACGGGTAAGAGTTGACCAAAAACAGGTACGAGTTGACTCAGGTACGAGTTGACTTAGGTACGAGTTGACCAGTTTCCTGTCTGTCTCTAATTACGTGCGTCTTAAATCTTATGTTTTATTTAGTTTCAAGATCTGTGTACTGGATTGAATGCAGAACTCCATAGGCATTCCTTTGATGCTAAAAAACCTTTTGAATTAATTAAAGTTTTCATTTTCTGATAAAATAATTATCAAAAATCTCATTTTTAGCTCACCTGGGCCGAAGGCTCCAGGGGAGCTTATAGTATAGTGGGTCCTCCGTCGTCCGTCGTCCGTCGTCCGTCGTCCGTCCGTCGTCCGTCCACACTTTTGAGCAGCTATATCTCTGTATCCTGCAGGCTGATCTCAATCATTTCTCACCTGTAGTATGCCTCTGGTGGGGCATTGATGACATAAACTTTTTTTTGAAATCGCTCTAAAACTTTGGTTCCTATGGCAACCACAAGGTCCCATAGACTTACTATGGGAAAATGCTTGTCATCACCGTAGCGCCTTCAGTTTTGATCGGATCTTTCTGAAACTTATATGTAAGGTGACTAGGGATAAAAACTCGGATGAGTTCGAAAACCGACCAAGTCGGCCCATTTATCATAGAGTTACGTCCCTTTGATTGCTGAAAATGCCCATTTTCGACCTTGTCATCACCGTAGCCCCTTCACTTTTGATCGGATCTTTCTGAAACTTATATGTTATGTGGCTGGGGATAAAACCTCGGATGAGTTCGAAAACCGGCCTAGTCCACTGGTTTATTATAGAGTTACGTCCCTTTGATTGCTAAAAATGCCGATTTTTGACCTTGTCATCACCGTAGCCCCTTCAGTTTTGATCGGATCTTTCTGAAACTTATATGTAAGGTGGCTGTGGATAAAATCTCGGATGAGTTCGAAAACCGACCAAGTCGGCCCTTTTATCGTAGAGTAACGTCCCTTTGATTGCTGAAAATGCTGATTTTTGACCTTGTCATCACTGTAGCCCTTTCAGTTTTGATCGAATCTTTCTGAAACTTATATGTAAAGTGGCTGGGGATAAAATCTCGGATGAGTTCGAAAACCAGCCAAGTTGGTCCATTTATCACAGAGTAACGTCCCTTTGATTGCTGAAAATGCCGATTTTTGATCTTGTCATCACCGTAGCCCTTTGAGTTTTGATCAGATCTTTCTGAAACTTATATGCAAGGTGGCTGGGGATAAAGCCTCAGATGAGTTCGCATACCGGCAAAGGTGGCCTATTTATCAAAGAGTTAGGTCCCTTTGATTGCTGAAAATGTTGATTTTTGACCTTGTCAACACTGTAGCCCCTTCAGTTTTGATCGGATCTTTCTGAAACTTATATGTAAGGTGGCTGGGGATAAAACCTCGGATGCGTTCGAAAACCGGCCAAGTTGCCCCATTAACTATATAGTTATGTCCCTTTGATGGCTGAAAATGTCGATTTTTTACCTTGTCATCACCGTAGCCCCTTCAGTTTTGATCAAATCTTTCTGAAACCTATATGTAAGGTGACTGGAGATAAAACCTAGGATGAGTTTGAATACCGGCCAAGTTGGCCCATTTATCATTGATTTACGTCCCTTTGATTGCTGAAAATGCCGATTTTTGACCTTGTCATCACCATAGCCCCTTCAGTTTTGATCGGATCTTTCTGAAACTTATATGTAAGGTGGCTGGGGATAAAATCTTGGATGAGTTCGAAAACAGGCCAAGTCAGCCCATTTATCGTAGAGTTCTGTCCCTTTGATGGCTGAAAATGTTGATTTTTGACCTTGTCATTACCGTAGCCCCTTCAGTTTTGATCGGATTTTTGTGAAACTTATATGTAAGGTGGCTGGGGATGAAACCTCGGATGAGTTCGAAAACTGGCCAAGTCGGCTCATTTATTTTAGAGTAACATCCCTTTGATTGCTAAAAATGCCAAATTTTGACCTTGTCATCACCGTAGCCCCTTCAGTTTTGGTCGGATCTTTCTGAAACTTATACGTGAGGTGGCTGGGAATAAAATCTTGGATGAGTTTAAATACTGGCCAAGTCTGATCGGATCTTTCTGAAACTTACATGTAAGGTGGCTGGGAATAAAACCTCAGGTGAGTTTGAAAACTGGCCAAGTCGGCACATTTATCATAGAGTGACGTGCCTTTGATTGCTGAAAATGCCTATTTTCGACATTGTTATCACTGCTGCCCCTTTAGTTTTGAACGGATCTTCATGGCACTTACAAACAAGGAAGTCAGGCAGAAAGCTTGGAGGAGTTTGAAAACTCTTGTTTTTGAACTTGTCATCACCATAGCCACTTCAGTTTAGATCGGATCTTCTTAGCAAGTCAGGAATAAAAGCTTGAATGAGTTTGAAAACCGGTGAGGTCAGCCTGTTTATCATAGAGTTAAATTCTACTTGATTTTCAGAAAATGCTTACCCTGTCATCACCATGTCCTCCCATAAAGCCTTCAGTAAAGGTTGGCACTTCCTTAAACTGAATCTGTTAGCTCAGGTGAGCGATACAGGACCAAGCTAGCTTGGTCCTCTTGTTTAATTAAAATTTAAAAAAAAAAAATCAAAATTCAGTCCCTAAGATAAATATGTTCTAGTCTTTGTCAAGATTTCATTTTGCTAGGAAAACTTGCCATATGTATCTTCTTTAGCTATGCCAAATTTCATGAAAATCCGAAACCGGTAACACTGTAGTTTTACACCTTTAATGGATGTAAGTCGTTTCTGCAAAATTTACTATTTTATTGAAATCATCCAAGAACCTTACAAAAAGGCAATTCGTAACACTTACGTAATAAAAAAGAGATTATACAAATCAAAATGAATACATATTGAGCTGATCTAGCTTAGAAACTATTAGAATATCATGAATTTCTGATATTTTCCTTTCATTTATACACTATGATCTATCCAAAATAGTAGATAGTAAAACACTAAATCAAAAGGTTTTCTAATCAACAAATTAGGCTTAACAACATATATTGTTTTTTATTAGCAGCAAAATTATTGTGAACATGTGCAACTTTATTTAATGACTTTGCATAAGTCATGCTACTCAAATAGGTGTAAGGCAAGGAGATCCATTATTTTCATTTCCATACCAAGCTGGTATGCAAGGACGCAATGGTCAGTGGTTTGTTGTTACTAGTAAAAATAGTTACCGTAATTCCCTGTGTATACCACGCACTCATCTATAACACGCACCTCAATTCTGAGTCCAAGATATGTGAAAAAAAAAAATATTCCAGTCTAAAAAAAAAAAAAGCTTTTCCCCAGTATCACAGAATGCTTTTCTCAGACGCCATTTTGATTGAAAATGAAAGTACACGAATTTTGATTGGCTACTATCAAAATAGCCTGACTGGTTATAGGTATATTTCCTAGTAGTTATAGAATAGAATAGTGGTTAGTTTCTCTCTTGCAGCATAGGCAGTTCTCTGTTTACCCATAACGGTGGTGTGTGACAAGGTGACATTTTAAGGGTGCGGTTATTCATTTGTTATGAAAGATGACAATGCGTTTTCCCAGTTTTCTTTCACAAGGAAAGATAGAAACAGGTTTCTTTCCAAAGGTAAAATTGTGACAACATGCCTCCAAGGCAGGTGCTCCATAGCGTTATTGACAGAAATTTCTACAGGTAGATTGAGTATTTTGACACCTCTGGTTATTCACACGTTCTCTATGCTAATCCCATAATTAACACCTTCTCAGCGTGAGTCAAACATCTCACTCAATTAAAGAAGCCCATTTTGCATTTACTGTTAATAAAACGGTGATTCATGCCTGACTTCAAGGAACCCGATTTCCTGTGCAATTTGAAACTTTGTTGACATGCATTAACTATCATAATTAATCAGAGTTCCCACTCACGCAAAATCTTACGTGAATCACGCAAAGAAAATAAAAATCACGTTCGACTTTTTTCCGTCGGGCGAGATTCCGCGCGTCGGAAATTGACTGGGGCGAACCGGCCGATTTTTTTTCGAGAGTCCGAAATTGACGGGGGCGAATCGGCCGATTCGCTGAAATAGATTTGGGACAAGCCGCAGACTTGAATCCGTTGCATAGTAGAGCTTCCGCGCATCTGAAATTTACTGGGGCGAACCGGCCTTAGATATACTCTTGTCTTTATGAACGCTGGATTATTATCCTAACAAAAAAATTTACGGTAATTATTGGTTAGTATTTCCAAAAATCGAAATGTCACTGATATTGAGTTTCTGTTGCAAAAGATATTATTGATGGATGAGGCACAGACTATTTGGTTACACAAAGCTGTTCCATGACCTAGAGAAATTTTGCTATTAGACAGGGAGAGAAACAGTTTCCTTCCATATAGTAAACATGCATAAATATGTCTCTTTTCTGCATTGGTAATGTAATTGTTGACGTTTCTTTAGTGTCTTATTTTTTCTATTTACTTTGTCAATATAGTGGTTAAATTATCGGAAGCGAGCTTTTAGTATTTTTTTCTGGTTGTAAAGCTTTCAACTGTGGGTGGAGTAAGTTAATTGTATCGATTCCTGATCTTTGTTTTACTTCTACTTTTCAACCACTTCTTGAATGTTTCTGCTGAATGCAAGTTCACTGTTGTTTTTTTAAGCACTGTTCTTGCTTGCCTTTGTTTCATTAATAATTACAAGTACATTTCTGTGTAATGTATCTCTCAGCTTAGAAAGAGCATTGCAGTGTTTGGACAGAAAAAAGCATCACAATGTATTTACTGAAAATAATTTAAAATCCTATGTGTAATGCAATAACTACTCACAGATTGAATAATTATTATCAGCAGTTTAAGTGCTTCTTGATATCTTACATATTGTGATTTGTAATTACTGCAACAACTACTGAGTAAATGAAGTGAAAGACCTATACAAATATATAGACAACACAATCATGATCACATAAGTTTTGGAACACTGACAAATGTACGACCATGTGAATTCTAAAAGCAAATTCAAATGGCTTTGGAATACAGCTTCAGGAAGCCATTTGATTTCGTTCATAGGGGCTATACAAAAAAGATAGATTGGGTAGTGCCTATGCAGATACAAATTCTGAAAACTTAATGTCCAGGAAAAGTAATCTCAAGTGTTATTGATTTTCCCTAGAGTAAACCTTTCTTTTTAAATGGACAGTTAGGGTTAAATAAACAAACAACAGTTTGACTTGAGAGTCATTTATCTCGAGTCGGATAACAAATCTCGCAAAATCTGTAGCAACATCTAAAGTGACTGGTATGTTGTTGATTTGAATGTTAAATCTAAACATCACCTTAGCACCATTACCAAATTAGACAAGAAAGACAGAAAGAAACATGATTACATGGGTGCATTTGGCAACGTTTGTCATCAAAACCTTTGCGGTATAGTTCTGTAGACAAAATAGTTTGTTCCATAGGGGGCAACTTTTCCGAAATGGATGTTTTGAAATAATACTTATAATTATGCGATGAACTACTGACACAAACCATACTATACTATAGCCATCCAAATGGAAAGCAAAAGTAAAGTATTATTAAACAGCATGACCAACACATGATAGTCATATAATTTCACATTTTGCTGAATCAGGACTATCAGTAGGTATTCAGTCTGATAAAACACAATGTTACCGGTCCTCAATTTCCATCAAAATTCATCAGCATGTTTCTAAGATATGTGGGTAGTTTTTGTGCTAAAATGGTGTCTTGACAGAAATTGGAACATGGTAAAAATGCATATAAAATTTTAATGAATACAAAAATAGGAGCTGAAATATAGGGACACCATCAAAGAAAACTGAATGCCCAGCCACTATTACTAGACATATGAGGTAATTCATAGTATCAACTAACTCACCAATTATGGCTTTGATTCATAAAACATAGCAACATTAGATATATGAAACTCTGAATACTGTAGACAAGTTTATTGAGAGTACTCTCTGTTGTGATAGTGACTTCATAAAATATGTAATAAATTTACTACGGAAATAAAATTTAAAAGTGAATGCATCGTAATTATAATGGTTATACCCGAGGCAATTATTGTGCATAATTTCATCAAAATCCAAACGTGGGCAGAAACCAATGCAAATTTCCTATACCTTGAAAGACCCCCTTTGTATAGATGTTTCATTTTACAGGATGAAGTTGCATTGGACAGGATGAAGAACTCATAAGATTTTGGTGATCTTGACCTTATTTTCAAGGTCACAGCCATGCTAAATAAGTCATATTTACGCCAAATTTAGGTTGTGTGCAGTATATCTCATGAACTACTTGGTGGATTTTAATCAAATTTGCATGAATATAACATTGGGACAAGATAAGAAATGGTTAGGTTTTGGTGACCTTGACCTTATTTTCAAGGTCACAGCTACACTACGTTCACCATGATGGTTATATCGCCCACGGTCATGGAGGAAAAAATTTGGAAGCCACTCAAATATTTTGCGTGGGAAATGTATGGAAATTACATGGGTTTTGTGTGAGGATTGTGTGGAATGTCGAGCGGAAAACGTGAGCTCCGCAACGGTAGCGTGGAAAGGATTAACAGCTTGAGCATGGTAGGAATTAACGATTGTGGGAAAGGGTGAATCACAGATTGTTTTGCGTGGAACAGATTAACAAACATTATTGTGGAATTGCAATATACAATGCAGACATTATGCACAAATATTACGTGTGTGTTGATTGAAGACTGAGTCATGATAAGCCTGTGCATGCACACACTCATCATATGATGAAACCTTTTGACCAGTTAAGACTCATATCAAACTGCACAAACGAAGCAGGCTGATCTTAATGTTTCCTATATGTGCATGTGCATTCAGTGCATTTTTCACGAGGAAAGACGAAAATGAGACAGTGGATCAGTCTGATCACATCAGTCAACAGCTTACAAAGTGTTTAGAATCAATGAGGTGATCCTAATGAGTAAACACAACATTGAAACTCATTCCCATTATGCCTCAGGCCTGGCACTATGATTAAGTCTCAGTAGTTTCCAAAGGTGTTTGAACTTTTGAAGTTTGACTGTATATTCATTTGTTTTGTTAATAAAGTGTCCAAAGGGTTCAACATTAACTTTTTAAATAACTAGACAAGGTGTTCCTGTAACTCGTGGATGCACTGGACCTGATCTAAGTTCAACTGGACTGAAAAAATAATGAAAATCGTAACTAAGGGCATACATTAATTCAACAATCATCAGATCACTTTCTATTATCATTTAATTATGTATATAGTAAAAATTACTGCAACAAATAGAAAACAGAAATCTGTTTATTGGAAACTTAGTTTAAAACATGGTTTTGGTTACTGGTGGCAGTTTTTCAACTGGACCATTCGGACCAGCCAGCTACCGACCTTACTAGACCTGATCAGCTTTTCACTAGATAATGATCTACAGTCTTGGGTTAATGTCAAACCCTGTGTCCTATTTGTACAAAGTGAAACAAATTGTCAGCTGCACAGAACCAAGAGTCAGCCAACAAAAAACAATAGTTCATCGTTAATGCTTAACCCTTAAAATGCCCAGAAAATCTACATCTGAAAATGTCGTCTGCTTATGTCCTCTGCTGACTCTTCTTGCAATTAAATATTTAAAAATATTTTTGCATTCAGGCAAACAGTGTGAACTCAGATCAGACTGCTCCGAGAGGAGCAGTCTGATCTGTGTCCAAACTGCTTGCAAAAAAATGACTTTTAAAGTTACAGCAGACAACAAAGCAGATGACAGTTGTTTTGACTGGCATATTATGGGCTAATTTTCTGTTACAGACAAGCAGAAATAGTGAAACAACATCAGTCTCTGAAACAAACACATGAACAAAGAAAACAGGTAAGCTTAGCTTCTAAATTAACCCATATATTCCTAGCGGCCCTTTTCTCACGGGGGTAATACCATTTTCTATACCTGTGTTGTCGACCGAGCCGGTACTGTGTAAAGCTGCTGTCGACCGAGAAATACGGCTTTCGACCGAGCAGTACGGATGTCGACAGAGGGGGGTCTTCGATTTTGATGCACTTGGAGAGGCGAAAACGTTAGTTTAAACATTTACAAACGATGTTGGTGTTTTAAAGAGACAAGCTGTTAATTGTCTGTTCACTTATAGAGAGTCGTGAGTCTGAAAAACACTATAAAATACCGGTTCTTTCGAAAAAAAATCAGTTTTCACAGAATTTCATTAATCTAATGCTTTATGAAAAGTAGGAAAGCAATAAAACACCATATATATTTTATCTACCATTTACGCTTCGACAACAACGTGGGTTTGACAAAATTCATGGACTCTGGGAGTTTTTATAGACCTTTGAAAAATGTCGGGATACGGGTGTCGATTATTAGAAATACGACCGTCGATGGTATCCTAGTCTGATTGATACGACTGTCGACGAAATATACAAACTACATTTCATGTACTGCTGTTAAAATACTTGATTTATTCTATGATTATTAGTAAAATCTGCACTATAAGGCAGATTTCACTGGAAGCCATGAAGAAAAATGTATGTTTTGTGCGAACTGGTGTCTTAAAGTCGCAACAATCACCAAGAATAACTCCATCCATAACTCTCCCATATTTAGTTTACACAACAGGCTACAAGGCTGGTCACTGATGTAAACACTTGAACATGTAAATGCCAAATCAGATTGAAATTAAACTGCAAAAAAAAATGTTGTAAACCTGTGCAAATGCTCTTGAAGAATAATGTCGGAAAGATCACAGGCGCTTGAAGTTTAAATGCTTAAACATTTCAAATTTGTTTGAAAGGCCTTAACGAAATTGAATATTGACTACGTCAATATTAACATTCATGTTTAAGTTTTTTTTTAGGGGGGGGGGGGGGGGGGGTACGGCCCTTTCAAGATTATTTCACTCATATCGAGCCGATCGTTAATCAGAGGTGGGCGAAAACCGGAGTACCCGGAGAAAAACCACCTGACCTTCCGTTGCAGAATTTGGCGTCTCACATGTGACCCGAGCGAGGCTCGAACCACAGCGGTGAGAGTCCTAATAATCAAGAGTCAGCGCTCTTAACCACTAGGCCACGGAGGCCCGTTGTTTAGGTTTTGAGCTCAGAACTTCAAGCGCATCTGCAGAGACGAATATTTCTCAACAAATGCCATGACAAACATTAGGGTTGATCAGCAGACTTTACGAAAACGTGCCTATTAAAATAAATTGAAAATTTTATCCTAAAAACAATCAAAGCACTGAGAGTACTGGTGGGTCGATTGTCTCTGGGTGTAGTTAGGAAAAATGGGCCTGAGCGTGGACTGTTTCGTTTAACCCTTAAACTCCTTTACTGAAAGCAAACCGTTTAGACCATGATAAGACGCTGCGTTTTTCTGCGCCTGACCCTTAAATTCCTATACTCTAAGCAAACAGCGAAGACCCTGATCAGACGCCGCGTTCTGTGGCGTCTGATCTGGGTCTACACTGTTTGCCTAGCCCAACCCATGATTCCAACCCAGATTTTACAGTTAACCTTTTCACGTAAACACGCTGACCTCACTGCGATAAAATTCTATAAATGATCTGGGTGGATTCCTACAAATCAGTGATAGTCACGTGGACTCCAGCACTAATAGAGGTTTTGTCCTTTATATCTTTAGGTCGATTGATAAACAATCGACCAAAAATTGAAAAATTTCAGAAAAAAAAATATCTGATACTTTTTATATTTCTGCTCAAAAATAGATTGTGTGAACGCGCGGTTCTAACAAGTATACCCAGAATCTGTGTATATGGGCAAAAATATGAAAAATAAGGTTTACCCCTGTAAACCCCGGTTTCACTATATAAAAGTGGGGTTCAAGGGGGTCAAAATTATATAGGCGTGTTTTCGTGTAGAGCTCCTTTTCCGACTACCCAAAATGCCTAAGCAGAAAAGCTCTTCAGTCCAGGTGACTATCACAGACTTGTCCGAATTACTTTTTTTTATAGAAAACAGCAGCAGTGACTGAGGTCAGAGTGTTGTGTAAGAGGGTTATCTTGGAATCATAGGTTGGGCTTGGCAAACAGTGAAGACCAAGACCAGACGCCACAGAATGCGGCGTCTGATCAAGATTTGCACTATATACTTAAAAATCGGATTTCAAGGGTAAATTAAGCAGTTTAAATCACAGTCCAGGACTTTTTCCGACCTCTAGTCAGCGACAATAGACCCACCAGTACTCTTAGTGCTTTGATTTTGCGTTTGTTATGTGTGCGCAAGTGCATATTTAAGTAAAGGAGGTATAAATGGTTAACGCTGAGCAGAAATCGACCGTACATGAGTGGTGGTAAACCGCTTAGTGGGTCTTAGCCTGCCCAGGCAAAGTGGTGCGAGTTGGACCGTCCGTGCATATAATGACATTTTATCTCAATGTCGGGTAAAAGTCCCACAATATTGAAAGCAGCGTCTCCAAAATGACCCAAGTAGTGTTGACGGGAACGTTAAACCTCCCTCAAACAAACAAACATAACCACATAACTGTACCGACATGTTAAGATAGTTTATCAGTTGTCTATGTTGATATTAGAACAGACTTTTTGTCATTCCTAACGGGGATTCACTGGGCAGTGTCTTGACATGTCCCGTGCTTAGCTGTATTTGAAACAAAAGTCACCTATCAGCGGTTATATGGTTTCTAATAAGTTGTTTGGAATTGTGGGTATACAAATGCTCACGGTTGGTCAATGTCAGTATGGTCGTCGTGATTTCATCACCAGATGCAGTTTTGCAGCCAGTGTCGGACCCTGGATAACACAACGCAGAACTGTTCAAGACCGCTGTATCCTATAACTTGTCTACGGAAGGCTTTCTAAGATTTTTTAAAAAGCTACACGTGTATATTTAAACGAAATTTAGTAATCGGCATAATATGATTTAATAGAGAAGAAGAAGAAGAAGAAGAAGAAGAAGACAGTATAGTTGAGTTTAGGCTGATTAACTTCCTTGGTAACGCTGCGCATGCGCAGTCTTGTGTGGCAAAAAGTAATCAGTCAAGCGTGCGTGTGTACAGTAAACTAAGGAAAAATAAGATATTTAAGAATAGTGTTTGTCATTTCATCTCATTGTCGGTTAAAAGTCCCACGAAATTGGAAGCAACGTCTCCAAAATGACCTTTACTGTGTTGGCGGGGTCGTTAAACCTAAAATCAAACTTCACAATCCTTTGAATCACAACAGTACTTGGCAGATATGTCCGAATTTCCGAATTCTCTTTTTACTATTCCATTATACATGTACATGCTATTTGTTGTTCACCGCCGCTGCCTTTTGCTGTATGTTTTAAATGGATGCTTGTTTAATGCTCATACTCTGAGTAATGGGGCCCTGAATAAATCTTTGACCTGGTTTGCCAGAAAAAAAAATGAGCAGTTAAGGCAGAGTTTTCGAAGCGATACTTTGAAAAATCTGAACATGAAAGTCCCATAGCCAGACTGGATAGAACTTAGGTTTTCGGGACGAATCTCATTAGGCAGGGGGTGGGGGATGTAAAAGGTCGAAGATGTGGCCCGGTATCTCAGTCGGTAGAGTGTTTCTACTGTATACGAGAGGTTCTGGGTTCGCAGAGCAAAAACTGACCGCACATGAGTACTGGTAAAACCGCTATAAATTCTCGCCCCCGCCCATAGGGACTTGGAGAAATAGATTGGGCTGCATGGTGCGTCCACGCAGAGCTGAAACTGACCACACATGAGTACTGGTAAACCGCTTAGAAGGACTAAGCCTGCCCAGGTAAAGCGGTGTGAGACAGACCGCCTGCTGTATATAAGACTTTTGGTTTCATTGGGGGCAGGGCTTGAGATGTCATTTCATCTCAATGTCGGGTAAAAGTCCAACACAATTGGAAGCAGCGTCTCCAAAATGACCTAAATAGTGTTGACGGGGACGTTAAACCTCAGTTCAAACAAAACCGCTATAAACATGATAAACTACATTTTTTATTTGGTGGCAGGGCTTGAGATGTTATTTAATCTCAATGTGGGTATAGAAAGCAACGTCTAAAAATGACGCAAATGGTGTTGGCGGGGACGGTAATTCGTTTGTTGTTTCTTTGTTTTAGTTGAGATTTAAAGTCCCGTCACTATATAGGTCATTTTGGAGACGTTGCTGGCTTAGATCCTCTAACTGGTTTACCAGGTTTACCAGTACTCGTGTGCGTTGGTTTCAGCTATGCGTGGAAGCATCATGTAGCCCATCTATTTCTTCAAGCTTCGATGGGCGGGGGTCGCGGGGCCGGTAAATTTCAATATTCAAACAACCCGGTTACTGGTCGTAAACGATTGATCTTTTTCATCCACATGTTGAACCCGTCTGGGTGGTAATCCTTCCTTGCGATTAGCGCAATATGACACGACCATTGTCAGTCAATTATTCGATTATTAATTGTTTTGGGTTTAACGACACGTCAACCCCTGTGGGTGATTTTGTCTCATCTCCCAGAGAAAGGAAGAAAAAATTTAGAAGAGATCGTAGGTTAAAGTAATAACAGAGGATAAAGAGGAAAATGAATGGAGGAATAAGAGAACATAACAGAAGGAATAAGAGCACTCCCCTCTACTCTTCTATCTTCATATACTGAGTCGGTCAAACTTGGCCATTACCTCTTACCTGCTGCAAGGATAGCAGGTCTTACCCAATTGTCAGCCAATATCAGGTGGACGCCCCAGTGACGCAAGACATACGTCACCTTTACCTTACGCTATATTTAAAATTGTCATATTCAAAGAAATTAATGACTGCTATCGGAGCAGTCTGAACAATGGTTATATTTTTTTTGCCACACAAAACTGCGCATGAGCAAAAATACGGAACCGTGGGATAGTATTTCCTTAGCGACCGGTGGCGTCCTAAACTCATCTATACCTTGCCACACACCTGCGTCACTGTCACCACCAACACTTCCAATATGTCTAGGAATGGCTTTGTTGAACCGTAAATTTCTCATTTCCAAAAGTTCCACACAAATTTACAAATGGTCAATTTCGAAAAATTTTGATGTCTGAATTTTCTGACTTATAAAGAATTGGTAAGTATTCGTCACACCTGTGAAAAACTAGTGCGACTTTTTATAGGGTGTGAAGAATTGGTATCAATTCCTCACACGTGAAGATTTCGTTGACAATGTCTGACGTGTAAAGAAATGGTAAGTAATCGTCACGCCTGTGACCTGTGTTTATGGGGTGTGGAGAATTTGTACCAATTACTATTTCACCTGTCTTACATGTATCGAACTGGTGCCGATTCCTCACACATGAGAAGAATTGGTACAATTTCTCACACAAGAGTGTATTTGATACCAATACTTCACACATGTGAGGAATCGGTACCAAATCCACACAGACGCCTCCGTGGTGTAGTGGTTACGCTACTCGCCTTGTAAACTAGGGGTCGCAGGATCGATCCCTGGCTTCTCCGGACATTCGGATGAGTCTTTAAACCGAGGTGCCGTCTCCATTATGGCCTTAGTTGTTGGTGGGACGAAAAACTCAAACACTCAATCACCAAATCCACACACATGTGAAGAATCTCAATTAGTTGCCTACCAACTTTCACTGGCTGTAATAGTTTCTGAAAAAATAATTATTTTAATTTTTCCTATAGAAAAAGGACAGGTTGTAAAATTTGACCGTGTCTGGAGATAAGTTCGGGGTAATCGTAAGATCATCATTTTAACAAATTATGATGTGCTGGAGTCCTATCTGTTACATACAAAGTTTCTTGACTGGTACTAGAGAAGCGTTTCAATGGTTTAACCATATATGGGTGTGATAGCCATCTTGGTCATGTGACCCAGCTGTCGCGAACAAACTAGCGTTCCCCCTACCCAAAGAGATTCAAAACATGTTGGCTTTGATTGGCCAATCGGTTTTCAGACATTACGAAAACACGTATGGGGCACCGTTTTACTATTTAATCCGTATTTATAGATATCCATAAATCGAATGATGGATATCCATAATTCGATTTATGGATATCCATAAATCAGCGGAATAATGGATATCCATAATTCGATTTATGGATATCCATAATTCAGATCGATTTATGGGTATCCATAATTCGAATTATTGATATCCACAAATCACCGCCAAAGCTTTTGGTGTAATGATTTCTCCCTAAAACACGTGATTGTTTATTGTAAAAATCTTCAAGGCCTTCATCATCGCTGGAAGATGATGGCCGGTCAAAGGGACCTATCTGCCGTGCAGCCTTTTCAGCCCGTAAGGCTTCCAAAGCAACGGACCGCATACGCTGAACGCCCGCAATGTGTGCAGTTAAATATCGGAACAAGCCGTAAGATCTGGAAATTCCGGTCAACGCATTAGGTCCCTCTGGAATCACCTCTATGAGGACTGCGCACCTAATCGGACGAAAGATTATAATGATCCAAACAGGCAATCCGCGCATGCTTTCTGGAGAAAAATGCACACGGTCGTTAAACATAGTATTAACATATATCCATAAAACACACTTTTTGACGGCCCCTGCCCATCGAGGCTTGAAGAAATAGATTGGCTGCATGATGCTTCCACGCAGAGCTGAAACCGACCCGCACACGAGTACTGGTAAACCGCTTAGAGGATCTAAGCCTGCCCAGGCAAAGCGGTACGAGTCGGTCCGTCCATGTTAATAAACCCTATTGGTTCATTTGGGCGACAGGGCTTGAGATGTCATTTCATCTCAAGAACGGGTAAAAGTCCCACAAAATTGGAAGCAACGTCTCCAAAATGACATTTACAGAGTTTACGGGGACGTTAAACCTCAAATCAAACAAACAAATCCTCTTCTTGAGATGTATGGAGTACCAAGCAGATTCAGATATATCTCCTGGCCCCCGCCCATTGGGGCTTGGAGAAATAGATTTGGCTGCATGAGCTGCGAGTACTGGTAAATCGTTTAGAAGGTCTAAGTCCGTCCAATGGGCGACAGGGATTGAGATGTTTGTTTGTTTGTTTGTATTTGAATTTAACAGCACAGTCAACACTAATTTAGGTCATTTTTGAGCCGGTCAGTTTACCTATCTACACTTTTCCTGGGCAGGCTTATACGCAAGCAGTTAACCAGTACAGTGCACATCCTTTCGCCAGAAACTGACAACTGCCCTGCTTGAATCAGCGGAAGGGAGAGAATGACTATAGAAAATATTTCATGATCAATCTCCACGAAAGAATGTTGCCGACCCCGGCAGGTATCGAACCCGCTTCCTCCTGATCACCAGTCAGACGCTCATCCGACTGAGCTACCGAAGCCGGCGGGATTGAGATGTCATTTAATCTCAATGAAGGCTTAATGACCAACATAACTTGAAGCAACGTCTCCAAAATGCCCTAAATAACATTGAAGGGGACGTTAAACCTAAAATCAAACAAAACATATCTCTCCCACACCATAGGCCACCACTAAGCCTACCCGACATTACCTCCCCCTCCATCCCGGCTTTTATTAGACACCTAAATCGGAAATCTGACGCGAATAGTCGAGTTTTTTTTTTTTTTTTTTTTTTTGCAAAGGGAGACGTCATTATTCATTAGGTTTATATGCAGAGGAGAATTTATGGATATCCATAAATCAGCCGAATAATGGATATCCATAAATCGAATTAAGGATATCCATTATTCGATTAATGGATATCCATATTTCGATCTAAATTAATGATATCCTTAAAACGATTTATGGATATCCATAATTCGATTTATGGATATCCATAATTTGATTTATAGATATCCATAAATCAGCCGAATAATGGATATCCATAATTCGATTTATGGATATCAATAAATCGAATAATGGATATCCATTATTCGATTTATGTATATCATTAATTCACATCGATTTATGGATATCCATAATTCGAATTATGGATATCCATAAATAATTATGGATATCCATAAATACGGAATAAATAGTAAAACGGCGCCCCATAAACACGCCTCTCAATATGAAACTTTTCGTACTGAATTTTGCTTATTTCTGCTCTAAACATAGATTAAGGCCACTCGTTTGAATAGCCTCGACGAGGCGGTTCTAACGAATACCCACAATCTGTTTTTGCTGAAATTAGAAAAATAATATATACGCCTGTAAACCCCAGTGTAACTATATAAAAGTGGGGTTTACGGGGGTCAATATTACATAGGCGTGTTTTCGTGATGGATGAGATGTTTGCAGAATGTGAACGGACGACGACGGATGCGGGGCATGAGTATACTCACTTGCTGAGCTTGCGGCTAGGTGAGCTAAAAACCTAATGACCAATCTCATTGTTGACGGGCCTCGGTGGCCTAGTGGTTAAGAGCGTTGACTCGTTAAGAGCGTTGACTCTTGATCATTAGGTCTCTCACCGCTGTGGTTCGAGCCTCGCTCGGGTCACAAGTGAGATGCCAAATTCTGCAACGGAAGGTCAGGTGGTTTTTCTCCGGGTACTCAGGTTTTCGCCCACAAAGTTGGGAGAAACGTCTCCAAAATGACCTTTACAGTCTTGACGGAGACGTTCAACCTCAAATCAAACAAACAAAACAAAGCAACGATAGTTTATTATCAATCAGCCTCTTCAAACAAACAAACAAAGCCTGACGAAGATTGCAAAAGTATTTCATTGTTTAAATGGGGTTAATTTCCAGTAAATCTGTCCCTTACACTTTCGTTGAATCATCGACATCCGTACCCAGTAACGTCGACAACTGTACCCCGCAAACTTTCACTTCATCGACAGCTGTATCGATGAAACAATAAACAGTTCCACAGATGCATATAAAGACATGTTAACACACAAATAAAAGGTTATCGCGTATGTTAATGATGTATCTGCATCATTTCGTCCTCGATATTCCATGACACTGAATAAGAGCCACGCATTTCCCCGGAAGTACTTATTTTATATATTTTCCCGTTTAATTCCGCTAAGCGTCAAAACAGGCTATAAGTCAGACTTCCAAAACACTTGAAACAACAGCAAACTATTTCACAAACTATTTGACAACACAAAAATGGACAGACATACACAAAAATAACACATTTACAGCGAATTTATCGACTACCCTCCTCTGTCGACATCCGTACTGCTCGGTCGACAACCGTATTTCTCGGTCGACAGCAGCTTTACACAGTACCGGCTCGGTCGACAACACAGGTATAGAAAATGGTATTACCCCCGTGTTTCTGGGACACTGGCAGACAGTGCAGACCCATTTCAGACGCCGCAGAATGCGGCATCTGATCTAGGTCTACACTGTTAGTTTAAAGAATGCTCATTTTTGTAAAATTTGCTGCAAACAAAAACAAACCTGACACCCCTTTTATTGGAAATGTATTACTCCAAACTTACTAAGTGGGAGATCCATTCTGATATACAAGTAAAAAGCTCTAGTGAGAATATTTAAGGGGAATGGGAACACCTTCAGAGGAGGCAACTCCTGCAAAAGTATTTTTGTCTTCCATGTCAGTAGGGGTCAACTCTTAAAGAAAAGTGTTTGCTCATAAGGAGCAAATTCTTTCCATTAAGAGCTGACCCCTTTTTCAGTGGGACATGGCTTACAGAAAAGCGAACAGGCAGTCCCCAATGTTATTTCCCTTTGAAAATGGGGGAAAAATCTGCTAGGTGTTCCCATTCCCCATAAAGGGTAATTTTGCTTATTTCTTTGAAACATCATAGTATAAACAGATAAGGTGGGTATTTAGTGATAATTGAAGTATAATTTTCCTTATTTCTGCATGAAAACCTATGTTTCACTGTACTGGTTAACTGCTTATGTATAAGCCTGCCCAGGGAAAGTGTGGATAGGTAAACTGACCGGCTCAAAATGACCTAAAATAGCGTTGACTGGATGTTAAACTCTAATACAAACAAACAAATCATCATCATTGAAGTTTTGATGAACATGCAGGTACAGGGGCAACATCCAGTGGGTCCCCTTCCAGGTAGCTGGCTTGCTGCACGCATGACAGATCTCACACCAGATCTCCAGGTCATTCAGGATAAGACATTGATTGTTTTGACATTACTGTAAAAGTGTTGACAGGGCTGTTAAACCCCAAAGCAAGCAAACAACAAGTTGACTGGTGTTTTAGAGAGGACTCTCGTTATAATGACAGTTTTTGTTCCCCAACATTGTGCCATTATAAAGAATTATCCCAATTAGGTGTTTGATGGGTAATAAAGGGCCTTTTCTCCTTCATTACACCACACCTAGAAACAAATGTTATATATATTTGTTAGAATCGCCTCCTTGAGGCGATTCTAACAAATATCTATAACATTCAGAGAGGTGATGCTAACAAATATCTATAACTTCTAACAAATATCTATAACAAAAGTATGTCGTTTAACTTGTGCACACACCGAAGCCTCAGATCCACCTACCCAATGTCTGATCTGTACCACGCATAGCTGCCTCATGCAGACACGCATATATTTCATTGAAAAGCATGTAAGAAAGAGCCTTCCTTATCTCAGACAGGGAAAGCTCTTTTTTACATGCTTTTCAATGAAATATAGAGTTTTCTCAGATATTGTCACTGTTTCAAAAAATACAACTTTTATTTATTCACTGCGGACATTATTTGAATGCAAATTTCAAGTGAATCACTAGATAAAGTAACATTCCAAGCTGTTTTCCAGGTACAAACTTTCAGTTTACACCCAATGTTATACCCACTTAACCCTGTGAATACCTGTAAATCGATGCAAAAGCTTGTTAGTGGTCAAAATTTTAACCGTTCTAACAAGTATAATGTCTAATATAGTGGTATTTTGGCTGAAAAATGTGAGTTTACTGGTATTAACAGCAAAAAATAATTGTATATTTGTCATTATAAATGATAAAAGTTTTGACAATATGTTAACTTACGACATTGTTAGTTTCAAGCAAATGGATCCAACTGTTCTTTGTTTGTCAGATTCACGATGCGAGGATACAGGAGGCTGAGGCAGCTAAACAGAGACTTCAGGAGGAAGAGCTTAGAAGAAAGTGAGTATCTTTGCACTGAATGAACCTTGCCAGATTTTGTACCCCCACTAGACAAAGCTCCAGATACAGCTGCTTAACAAAGATAATTAAGGGGAATGGATGCACCTTTAGGGGAGGCAACTTCTCCAAAAGTATTTTTATCTCCCATGTCAGAAGGGATCAACTCTTAAAGGAAAGAATTTGCTCCTGAGGAGCAAATTCTTTCCTTTAAGAGTTGACCCCATTTTCCGTGTGACAAGAGCTTATAGAAAAGCGAATAGGAAGTCCCAAAAGTTATCCCCTTTGAATTTGAAGGCCGACTTTAATCATGTTAATTTGCTACCGATTAATGGACACAGACATTGAATGTGCAATAATTGTTAACCCGATGAGTGGTCTAAATTGCTCATCAAAAGCACCCCTAATCAGCGGTGCGTAATGCGTAACCATGATGATCAGTCGTAATCATAAACAGCGGTCAGGGAAGGGATTATACAATTACAAAGAATAAAAACAATGACAATGGAATCTCCCACCTTTTTAGTTTGGAGTGGTCTATTTCCAATTATAGGTATGTTTTGTTAACGGAAAGTTTTGCAAAAATATATGTACTGCAAGCAAACAGTGTAGAACCAAATCGGATGTCTGCAGCTTCTTTCTGTGGCATCTGATCTGGGTCTGCACTGTTTGCCAATGTCAAAAAAAAAGGGTCGCTGGGCATATATTGGTTAATAAATGAATAACAAGGGTGAATAGGTAAAGTTTTTACAACATTTTAATGTAAAATACATGATTTCTGGTGATACTTGCAGGCACATGCATTTTTTCCCACCTTTTGAAGACGATCGGGTGTTCCGTTGTGTATTATAAAAACTGGCCAAATTCTTACTTTTTCTCACTAACGCACTCACCAAAGCCCACCGGGCTTGAAAAAATAGATGGGCTGCATGATGCTTCCACACAGAGCTGAAACCGACCACGCACGAGTACTGGTAAAATGTTTAGAGGATCTAAGCCTGTCCAGGCAAAGTGGTGCGAGCCGGGACCGTCCATGTTTATAAACCCTATTGGTTTCATTGGGCGACAGGGCTTGAGATGTCATTTCATCTCGGTGTCGGGTAAAAGTCCCACAAAATTGGAAGCAATGTCTCCAAAATGACCTATACAGTGTTGACGGTGACGTTAAACCTCAAATCAGTCAAACAAACTAACGCACCCACCAAAACTTCAGCAAATGTTCCATGCGGGTAATACACCAGAATAACATTTTTCTCCCAGATTTTGTCAAAAAAAGGGGTGCGGGTAGTACTCAAATGCGGGTAATACACACCCGGATACGGTAATTAGGGCCCCGCACTGAAAGTGTGGGTGCCCTATAGTAATCACTCTGTCCGTCCGTCTGTCTGTCTGTCTGTCTGTCTGTCCGTCCGTCTGTCCGTCTGTCCGTCCACAAATTTTTTTATCCTCCATAACTTTTTATTATTCCTGGATGGATTTAAATATTACTTGGCATCATTCTGTCTGTCCGTCTGTCTGTCTGTCCATCTGTCCGTCTGTCCGTCCACAAAGTTTTTTATCCTCCATAACTTTCTTATTCCTGGATGGATTTAAATATTACTTGGCAGAAATGTTAACCATAATGTGATGGAGTGTTGCGCGCAAGACTCAGGTCCGTACCTCAAAGGTCAAGGTCATACTTAGAGGTTAAAGGTCAAAAAAGGGTCTTTCCTGTGTCCAATTAATAACTTTGTTATTATTCCTGGATGGATTTAAATATTACTTGGCAGAAATGTTAACCATAATGTGACGAAGTGTCACACGCAAGACCCACAGCCGTACCTCAAAGGTCAAGGTCATACTTAGAGATAAAAGGTCAAAAAAGCGTCTTTTTTATTGTGTCCAATCTATAACTTTCTTATACCTGGATGGATTTAAATATTACTTAGCAGAAATATTAACCATAATGTGACAGTGTGTCACGCGCAAGACCCAGGTCCGTACCTCAAAGGTCAAGGTCATACTTAGAGGTGAAAGGAAAAAAAAAACGTCTTTTTTAACATCAACATTTTCCTACTCCTCTGATAGCGCTGCCGGGGCCCTAGTTAAGCCAATAATAAAATAACAATTGTGCAATACATAGAAATTATTCTTATTACTATTTTTTTTACTTACAATGTTTGGCAATTGAATTAACTCTGCCTGTTTAACAGAGGGAATTTTAGATTTGGTAAAGGGGCAGCTGTCTGGAGCAGGGAGGTGGCTGCTCAGTAGAGGTTAAACAATAGCGATATGCTTCAGGGGAAATGATTATGGCTGTAAGTGGAGGTTTTACTGTATATATTACAGGCAAAAGGAGAACAAGCAGAGAATGGACTTGATAGTTAAGTCTGTCTCTGATCTTCAGAACCTCAACACAAAACTACAGACACTACATACAGGTTGCAAGTACACTGACAAAATACCGGAGGCTGCCAAAAATGCCCTTCATCTGGTACAGCAGCTTGTGTCCTCAGCAGAATCTGTGCGTGCAGAGTGTCAGCGGTCCGGGGAGGCAAAGCAGGAAAAGGTGGACAGGATCAGGAATATACTGGAACAGGCGAAAAATGCCTATGAATTTGTCAAACAAGAAATAGGTGAGTCATAACTCCGGGGTCCAGTTGTTCGAAACTATGTCGTTTGTTGCCATATAATTAAAACTTTGATCATTTAGTATGGCAAATATATTGATATTTTTGCAGAAACAAATGTGAGCAGCATTTGCAAATGCAAAAGCTGCTCACATTTTTTCCGGAAAATGACCACTGCATTAGATTGTACATACTAGAACACAGGGATGATCGTCTCCCACAGTCCCTAACCCAGGTAAATTTCATTGTGGGACAAGTAGATATTTGTGGAATCCCATTAAGGAGAAGCAAATTTCATAGATACATGTAGAAGCCTCCATGGTGTAGTGGATAACCTACTCGCCTCGTAAACCAGGGGTCTTGGGTCGATTCCTGGCTTCTGCAGACTTTTAGATGAGCCTTTAAACCAAGGTCCTGTCTCCGTTTGACCTTAGCTGTTGGTGGGAGGTAAAATTAAAAAAAACCACACACATGGAAAATACAGCTTGGAATGAATCCTTAGCCCTGGATTAATGGAGATACTCCAGAGTCTTCTAATCAGTACTAGAAGAAACAGATGTTGTGGATATTTGGTAGAAATGCCATGGTGAGGTGATTCTAACAAATGCCCACAACACCGGTTTCTTAGAGTAAGTAAAGACAAGGTTCATTATTATAGAGTAC
This sequence comes from Lucinisca nassula, assembly GCA_963580285.1. Taxonomy (NCBI): domain Eukaryota; kingdom Metazoa; phylum Mollusca; class Bivalvia; order Lucinida; family Lucinidae; genus Lucinisca; species Lucinisca nassula. Next base: position 55,274,060 of record OY757022.1, read on the forward strand.
CTTTAATTAGGGCCCCGCAACATTTTTGCCGGTGCCCTATAGAATCACTCTGTCCATCCGTCCATCTGTCTGTCTGTCTTATCCATTCACACTTTTCATGTTTTTTCTTAACAACTTATAAACCATCAAACGCATCAACAAGCATAAGAACACAACAAAATTTCACAATTTCATGTCAAGTTTTGTAGCACTAGCTACAGTATTGTAAGAGTTATGACCCTTTGAAAATTTAAAATTTCAGCATTTTGTATCTTTTTGCTCATCTGATTGAAGGTCAGGGTGATCTTTTGTGACCGACATGTCCAGCGTCCTCTTTCGTTGTAAGTCGTTCGTGTTTAAGCTTTTCTTGTGAACACTAGAGGCCACAGTTTTGGGCCAATCATCATCAAACTTGGTCAGAATGATCATCATGACAATATCTCGGGTCATGTCGGATCAAAAAGTAGGTCAATAGGTCAAATCATAGAAAAACCTTGTGAACACACTAGAGGCCACAGTTTTGGGCTGATCATCATAAAACTTGCTCAGAATGATGAGCTTGACAATATCTCGGTCAGGTGTGAATATGGGTGATGTCGGATCAAAAAATAGGTCAGTAGGTCAAATCATAGGAAAACCTTGTGAACACACAAGAGGCCACAGTTTTGGTCTGAACATCATCTAACTTGCTCAGAATGATCATCTTAACAACACCTCGTTCAAGTTCGAATATGGGTCAAGTCAGAACAAAAAGTAGGTCAAATCATACAAAAACCTTGTGAGCACACAAGAGGTGGTCCAGTCATCATCAAACTTGCTCAGAATGATCATCTTGACAATATCTCGGTAAAGTTCAAATATAGATCACATTGGGTCAAGAAGAAGGTTAGTAGGTCAAATCATAGAAAAACCTTGTGAAGAGGCCACAGTTTTGGTCCGATCATCATCAAATATGCTCAGAATTATCATCCTGGCAATATCTCGGTCAAGTTCAAATATGGGTCATCTTGAGAATATCTCGGTCAAGTTCGAATATGGGTCGTGTTGGTTAAAAAAGTAGGTCAGTAAGTCAAATCATCAGGGCTTGAGGAAATTTCTGGGCTGCATGATGCTTCCACATAGAGCTGAAACGGACCGTACATGAGTACTGGTAACCCGCCTAGAGGATCTAAGCCTGCCCAGTCAAAGCAGTGCGAGTCGGACTGTCCATGCTTATAAACCCTATTGGTTTCATTGGGTGACAGGGGTTGAGCTGTCATTTCATCTGGGTGTTGGGTAAAAGTCCCACAAAATTGGAAGCAACGTCTCCAAAATGACCTATACAGTGTTGACGGGGACGTTAAACCTCAAATCAAACAAACAAACAATATGTCGGTTTACAAAGTAGGTAAGTCAAATCATAGAAAATCATCACAAAGTAGGTAGGTCAAATCATAGAAAAACCTTATGAACATACAAGAGGCCGCAGATTGGGTTTGATCATCATCAGATTTGCTCAAAATGATCATCTTGACAATATCTCGGTCGAGTTTGAATATGGGTCATGCCGGATCAAAAAGTAGGTCAAATCATAGAATCACATAATGAACACACAAGAGGCCACATATTTGGTCTGATTATCATAAAACTTGCTCAGAGTGATCATCTTGACAATATATCGGTCAAGGTCGAATATAGGTCATGTCGGGTCAAAAGTAGGTTGGCAGGTCAAATCATAGAAAAACCTTGTGAACACACTAGAGCCACAGTTTTGGTCTGTTCATCATCAATGTAGCTCAGAATGATCATCTTGACAATATGCAGGTCTAGGTCGAAGATGGGTCATGTCTGGTCAAAAATTAGGTCAGTAGGTCAGATCATAGAAAAACCTTGTGAACACACAAGAGGCCACAGTTTTAGTCCGATCATCAGCAATCTTGCTCAGAATGATCACCTTGACAATATCTCGGTCAAGTTCAAATATGGGTTATATCTGGTCAAAAAGTAGGTCAGCAGGTCACATCATAGAAAAACCCTGTAAACACACTATAGCCACAGTTTAGGTCTGATCATCATCAATCTTGCTCAGAATGATCATCTTGACAATATCTGGGTCAAGTTCGGATATGGGTCATGTCGGGACAAAAAGTAGGTCACAAGGTCAAATTTTGTTAAAATGTGTGCACCTAGAGGCCACAGTTTTGCATCAGTAGTGATGAAACTTTACCTTAATGTTCGACGTGTTGATATCTTGAGCAGTCAAGTTCAAATCTGGGTCATGTTGGATAAAAAATAAGGCCACTAGGTCAAATTTCATTAAACCTTGTCGGTCTTCATAAAACTTTACCAGAATGTTTGGCTTGATAAGATTTTGGTCAAGTTTTAATATGTCAGATAAAAAACTAGGTCACTAGGTCAAATTTCTTTAAAACCTTGTTCACCTATAGAGGCCACATTTTTACTTGATATCTCGATCAGTTTTGGAAATGAGTCATTGGATCACTTGGTCAAATTTCTTTGAAACCTTGTTCACATTCTATCGGGCACAGATTTGCTTCAATCTTCATGAAGCTTTACCAGAATTTTTGACCTGATGATACTTCGATCAAGTAGGGCCCCCGTCCATCGGGGCTTGGAGAAATTGATTGTACTGCATGGTGCTTCCACGCAGCGCTGAAACTGATCACACATGAGTACTGGTCTAAGCCTGCCCAGGCAAAGTGGTGCGAGTCGGACTGTCCATGTATATAAACCCTATTGGTTTGTTTGGACTGTAGGGCTTGAGATGTCATTTCATCTCAGTGTTTAGGTCTCCAAAATGACCTAAATAATGTTGAAGGGGCATAAAACCTCCATTCAATCAAACAAAAAACTTTGATCAAGTAGGAATATGGGTCATATCAGATCAAAAATGAAGTCACATTTCTTTAAAACCTTGTTCACACTTGAGAAGCCACAGTTTTGCTTCAATCTTCATGAGACTCAACAAGAAGTTTTGACTTGATGATATGTCAATAAAGTTGGAATGTTGGTCATATCAGATCAATAACTAGGTCACTAGGTCAAATTGCTTTATTACCTTGTTCAGCCTCTAGTAGCCACAGTTTTGCTTCAGTCTTCGTGAAACTTGACCGGAATGTTTGTTGTGATGATAGCTTGGTCAAATTTGAATATTGGTCGCGACGAATCAAAACTAGGTGTCTAGGTCAGATTTCTTTAAAACCTTGTTCACCCTATAGAGGCCACAGTTTTGCTTTGATCTCCTTGACACTTTCCCAGAATGTTTGACTTGATGTTGTCATGGTCAAGTTAGAACATGGATCATGTCGGTTAAAAAATTATGTCACTAAGCCAAAATGCTTTAAAACCTCATTCACCCACTAGAAGCCATAGTTTTGCTTTAATCTTCATGAAACTTCATCAGAATGTTAGTCTTGGTCAAGTTTGAATTTGGGTTACCTCAGATCACAAACTCCTTCACCCTCTAGAGGCCTCAGTTCTGCTTCAGTTTTCATGAAACTTTACCAGAGTGTGTCTTGATAATACCTTGGTGTAGTTTAATATGGGTCCCATATTAAATCAAAACTGGGTCACTAGATCAAATTTCTTTAAAACCTTGTTCTCGCTCTAGAAGCCACAGTTTTTCTTCAGTCTTCACAAAACTGTACCCGATAGTTATCCCCATGCTTTTAGAAGAAATAGTGGGGATCAAGTAACACCCCCCATTAGTTGTTCAGCTGTCCGAACATATGTCACTCTGTATTGTCCCACAGTTGCTTCTAGACCATTTGAGCTAAACTTCCTCAGGCAATAGCCCTATGGCTGAGAACTGCAGGAATGTATTCAGAATTTTGATGGTAGATTTTTAGATATACCGGTATGTCCAAAAATTATTCAGCAATATCCCAGTCCTTTCCAATAACTGCAAGGTCAAGGTCACCTACTTAAGAACCTTTAAGTTTTTAAAAGCTCATACATGTATTTATTTTCCACATCATACGATGGATTTGGTTTGTATTTGATATGCTGATAGATACATGTCCAGCAATACTCAGGCTATTACCAATTACCACAAGGTCAAGACCACAGACTTAAAGATTTTATTGTTAAACTATTTAAGAACTCATATTTTCTAAAGCATGCAATGGATTTGGTTCATATTTCGTATGATGTTAGATATAGGACCAAAACAGGCCTTGGGTCGATTATTTGCTATTGTAATCAATTACAATTACTTCAGATTTCATGATTACGAAGTACAATTACTTTTTCAGTGAATGTAATCAATTACAATTACTTTTCTTAAGTAATCATGATTGCTTTACGATTACTTATGATTACTTACAGATTTGAATTCCTAATCTTTTCCTGAAAAAGCCATGTTTACTTCACCAAAAACTAGACAAAAAAGAAGAGGTCCTTGTTCTGTACCTGGGTATATGTTTGCCTAATAAATTTCAGATAAAGCCAACCAGGCTGGAGCTAAGGCAAATGCCGAGGCAGCACAGAGGGCAGCAGCAGCCGCCACAGCAGCAGCAGCAGCAGCAAGTTCTCAGGTTAGTGAGAGCAAGAAGTGTGCCATGAGAAGAATCTCTTCAGGCCTTTGCAAACACTGAATGCAGACAAGAGCTCCATTTTTTGTGTACTTCTCATATCAAAGCTTCAAATATGGAGTACTGCGAATAATTCTAGAATATCTTATGTCTGCATTCAAATGTGCTGTGGGTACTTTTTAGAATCGCCTCAAGGAGACAATTCTAACAAGTACCCACAACATGTGCATTCAGCGACACCAACCTGGAGTCCCCTCATACACAACTTATTTACAGTCAATGTATTAGATGCTGGGTGCTTTTGTTGTCACTGACTTCCTTCCACCTTATGTATCTCTGCATATGAATGAATCCAAACTAGGAGCACTTCTGACAGGATCAGGGTAATACATGTGGTATAGAAGCAAGCGGCACCATAGAAAAACCTCATTGGCAGCAATTAGATTCCAGGTAAATAGCTTCAGTGGCTGGCATTATTGGTGAAAAATAAATCTCAGCATGCAAAAGGTTACACTCCAAAACAAACAAACACAGAACTAATTTTGAAAATTTTGCCACTCCTGCAAGTTATCCACAGCCTTTCAGTCATGTAGACCAGGGTCCTGGTATTTAAAGCATTGTTAGCTTAACAAGCTTGTTAATTGTGAAATTGTTAACTGTTTTAGTTAGCACAATATCTAATATGCTGGTATTTTTGCTGAAAAAATGTGAGCAGCTTTTGCAATTGCAAAAGCTGCTCACATTTGTTCTGCAAAAATATCAGTATATTTGCCATATTAAATGATCAAAGTTTTAACAATAGGCTAACTAATGACATTGTTAGTTTTGAACAACTGGCCCCTGTACAGATACATACATGCCAACAGTGTAGATCCAGATGAGATGGCTCATAATGAACCATCTCATCTGGACCTACAATGTTTGCCATTCTGTCATTGATTTTCACTAAAAACCTGATTGCCAACAATAGATGACAAGTCTAAAATTAAAGATAAAAAAGTCAGTTTTAGAACTTGTTGGTGAATGTTTTACATGGCTGATCATGAGTCACATAATGAGGAGACTGGTTGTCACCATTTGCTGATAAACCTGGACCTTTATTTCACTGCATGGATAGTAGATTACCTGTAGCTTCTATATTTAAAATCTCAAGTCTGCTTTGCATCTTGCCTGAGGAGACCGATTTGTTTCGTTTGAAGTATGGTTTTAGGTCCCTGTCAACACTATTTAGGTCATTTTGGAGACTTTGCTTCCAATTTTGTGGGATTTTTTGCCCGACATTCAGATAAAGTGACATCTCAAGCACTAAGACCAAAACAAACGAACAGGGTTTGTATTCAGGGATGGTCAGACGCTCACCACTTTGCCTGGGCAGGCTTAGATCTTCTAAGTGGTTTACCATTACTCATGTGTGGTCAGTTTCAGCTTTGCATTGAAGCACCATGCCGCCCAGTCTATTTCTCCAAGCCCCAGTCAGCGAGGGCATTAGAGACCGGTTTGTATCTTACATGGTCCTGAGGTTATAAAACTTTTTTCATGCTCAACTCACTTGAGCATGAAATTTGTCCTGCTCACAAATTTTAAAATGCCAACATTGTTGGCATTTTAAATTTGTGAGCAGGGCAAATAACATTCTCTGCTAACTGAGAAAGATCACTCAACTCATTAGGATTGTAATTTTTATGAGCACCACAAGTTTCATGCTCAACTGAGTTGAGCATGAAAAAAGTTTTGTAACTTCGGGGCCAGGTCTGAAACTCGGAAGGCATGGGGCGCGTACATATTTATATGAAATTCTTCTTTCAGCCAACCACTTCTGCTGGAGCACAAGCTGCTTCATCCACTGCAGCTGCAGCCCAGAGTTCTAGTTCTACAATGTCACTGTCAACTGCTTCTGGTACTTCTGTAGCTGGAGCTCTGGGTAAGTTATGATTCTTAGCAATTATTCTCTTATTTCTGAAGTTTAAGGGGAATGGATAAGCCTTCAGGGCAGGCAACTCCTGCAAAAGTCTTTTTGTCTCCCATGTCAATGGGGGTCAACTCTTAAAGGAAAGAATTTGCTCCTGAGGAGCAAATTCTTTCCTTTAAGAGTAGACCCCTTTTTCTGTGGGACAAAGTTTATAGAAAAGCTAACAGGAAGTCCCAAAAGTTGTCTCCCTTTAAAAAATGGCAGATAAATCTGCCAGGTGTTCCCAGTCCCCTTAAACCTTATCCTGCTGAATAAACTAGTCAAGCCACACCCATTTACGACTATCAGCCAATCAAATTACTTGATATAATGTATTCAATCAAATTTGCAAACTGAATGACAAACAGTGTAGATCCTGATCAGATGACTCCTTCAGCTGTGGGTAAGTTATGATTGTTAGCAATTGAGCCGGGGCACAGCATTTCCTACAATTTACATGTGCACCCATCAAAGAATCGGGTAAGCCTGCACATCCATATAGTTTGACCAGAGACTTCTCTTGCTGCATGAAGAACCATTGGGCCCTTAGCTATCCTTAGAGCAGTTAAAGAAGACTGATCAGACTGCGCGGATGCCCAGGCTGATCTGAATCTTTGGTGGGTGCACATCAGGGCTCGAGAAAATGTCGGTTTCCCGGGTCTGGACCGAATTTGCCTTCCATAAACCGAATTTGACTTCAGAAGAAGATAAAAAAATCGGTCCATAATTCTATAACATTTTAAAAAAATCGGTTCGAAAATTTTCGCTACATCATTGTGTTGACCGTTTGCCACTGATAATCCAAGCATGTATGCAAAAAACGCCTACAACACAAGGTGTTAGACCGGTTCATTATCTTACTAGGTGAAAATTGGACAAGTCTACGTCGGGTTTTTTGATCTTATCGCAGCGAAATTTGACCCGTGTGTCAAAATTATTAAACCAAGAACACTGGCCTCAGGCGTTATCGGCACGCTGGCAAGGTGAGAAGATTAGGTCAATCAGTACAGGACATACGCTAGTTTGTTTACACAAGTCATTAATTTATGGCTTACTATAGAATCGGTATTTGAATATAAAATTGTGTTGTTTTTTTTTTTCACAGGGCGCAATTTTCTATACACACCTGTCATGTCTGAACGTTGCCTTCGAGGGAAAATGCCTTATTTTACCCATTCTAAACGATATTTTTATTTAATAAATACGCTCCATTGAAACCAATAACATAAACCAGGTGTGTATTACGCCCTTGAATGAATTAAAATGAAACCGCATGACGTGATTTTCCGATCACGTGGCTTCAATATCGGTCGTCATTTGTATACAAAGCGATTTGTTTCAGGCTTGTGTAATCATGAAATATGTATTTATATTCTTTATAACTTGGTCCGGCCATGTAAGATTTTCAATGACTCTCGTTTGGTCATGTTTTGGTTCGAGATTAAAGAAATGTTTTTCGATTTTTTAACCCGTTCACAGGGATTTGTTTTAGAACTACACTCTTTTAAAATTAGTGACATAAAACAGGTGCCTGAATGAATTAAAATGAAACCGCATGACGTGATTTTCCGATCACGTGGCTTCAAAATCGATCATCATTTGTAGACAAAGCGATTTGTTTCAGGCTTGTGTAATCGTGAAATATGTATTTATATTCTTTATAACTTGGTTCGGCCATGTAAGATTTTCAATGACTCTCGTTTGGTCATGTTTTGGTTCGAGATTAAAGAAATGTTTTTCGATTTTTTTACCCGTTCAAAGCGATTTGTTTTAGAAATACGCTCTTTTAAAATTAGTGACATAAAACAGGTGTGTGTGTTACGTCCTTGACTGCATTAATGTGTATTGTGTAAACGGAAACCGTATGACGTCATTTTCCGACCACGTGACTGCAAAATCGATCGCCATTTGTAAACAAAGCAATTTGGGCAAAATAAAATGCGTGAAATAAGAAATATTTTAAAGGCTTATAAAGTGACCATCGAACTGGTCTTTGACTGCCCTATGTTGGTTGTTTCCCTTTAGCGGTCTTCAGGTTCTGAGTGACCCTGATATTGGGAAAATGAAAGTAGATGAAATCTGGCATAGAAAATGAAAGTAGATGAAATCGGAACGATGTGAGCAATAATTGCTGTTTCTATTCGAGATTCTGGTGCTAATATCCGTTGACAAGTGTTAAGAGCAACATTGGTATGTCATTCGTTACGCTAATAACACATTTTGAAATTGCAAATCGCCAAGGACGTTTACGGAAATTACCAAAACCGATCGGCAATTCCCGTAATTTTTGGCGAAATCTGGCTTCACCGATTTGGATTCTTCAGTTTCTCGAGCCCTGGTGCACATGTAAATTGTAGGAAATGCTGTGCCCTGGCGTAATAATCCTGCCATTTCTGAAGTTGAAGCCTTATCCTGCTGAATAAACTAGTTAAGCCACACCAATTTATGACTGTTAGCCTATCAAATTACTTGAATGATATAATGTTGTCATTCATATTTGCAAACTGAATGACAGTGTAGATCCTGATCAGATGGCTCTTTCAGAAGTTCAGCGGGGTAAGGGTTAAGACTGTTAGCATAACTGTCTTACCTGAATTTTAAGGTAGATTTGAGCAAGCTTTTCACCAGCTGGGACTGCAGTCAAATACACTTTTTACTTTGAACCTGTTTGGATATATTTATTGAACATTACAACCCAATAGTTAACTACATATTTTTTTCTGTAAATGCACCGAGAGTGTAAATATACGTATATACATGTAAATATGATGTGGGTTGGTTGGGTGAGGCAAAGGTGACATGTATCTTGTGTCACTGGAGTGTCCATCTGATATTGGCTAACAGATGGACAAGGCCTGTTGTCCTTGCAGTAGGTAAGGAAGGGTAGAGGGTGATTGTTGTTATTTCTTCTGTTTCTACACTTCCATTCATTTTCCGCCTTCTCATCTGTCCCTCACTTTCATCTCCTTCACTATCTCTTCTATCTCTTTTCTCCCTTTCTCTTGGAGACAACACAAAATGACCCACAAGGGTTGACATGTCATTATTAAACCCAAAACAGTCAATAAATGCACTAATAAAATATGTGCGTTACAGATGAAGAAATTGATGCAGAAACAGGTTTTATGCAAACTGTGAAGCAGCATACAATATTGCATACAGCAAATAGTATTTCTCTAAACTAAGACATTCAACATTTTCTTTTCCTTCTGTTATTATAAAAATTGTAGAGAGGACTTTGATTATATAAACTTAAATAATTTTGGGGATCTGTCTTTCAATGGTATCCAAATCTGTACAGTCAACCCTCTTTATACCCACATTCTTAATAATGGCAAAGTCGTTACAACGGCAATTTGAATGGATTGAGTACTTAGCTAAACGCTATGCCTCAGTTTTGAGTGATGTGAGCTTCCCTCAGGTTGGAAATGCCCAAATCAAGTCCATAGTCATGATAGAGTCTTGTAACCTAATACTCCAAGAAACAAATGTTATAGACATTTGTTGGAATCACCTCAGGATCAAGAAACAAATGCTATAACATTTGTTTCTTAGAGTCATGATGGGGAAAAGGTCTTTTATTACCTATCATACTCCTAACTGGAATTCTTTTTTTACGGTAAATTCTTTATAACGGCACAATAATAGGGAACAAATACTGCCATTATAACGAGGTTTCTCTGTATTATAATATAGATGAAGAATGAAATAAACATGTTTGTATCTTTTTGCTTCTGAAGGAGGAGGAGTGTCACTATGCGTAGATATAGAAGCTTTTAAACAGTATACCGAACTCCAGAACAAACTGAAGGGTGTAGAACAACAAATACAGAGTCTAGCTGCCACACCACAGGTCAGTGTTATTACAACTAGAGCTGTCAGTGAAACTGACTAGGGCCCCGGCAGCGCTATCAGAAATTTGTGGACGGACAGAGGGACGGACAGACAGATGGACGGACAGAGTGATTCCTATAGGGCACCCACACTTTCAGTGCGGGGCCCTAATTAGCGTTGTCTGGTAACTTACATGGGCTTGAGACAATAATTCCTTCATTATATATTGGTCATAGATTTTTCTTCCCGCTGTAATACGTTCTTCATCTGTTTCGAGTTTCTCAAACTTTTTTATCTGAAAAAAAGAGAAGAAAATGAAGCATTACAATAGACCATGTTGATTCAAACTTAACAAGCTGTGATGCAAACTGATACTTAGCGCCAGATTTTCTTTAGTTCCCATTTAACCCATTTTGTACCCGAAACTCCTCGCCCCCGCCCATAGGGGCTTGAAGAAATATATGGGCTGCACGATGCTTCCACGCAGACCTGAATCCGGCCCGCACACTAGTACCGGTAAACCACTTAGAGGATCTAAGCCTGTCCAGGAACCGCAGTGCGAGGCGGACCGTCCATGCTAATAAACCCTATTGGTTTCATTGGGCGACAGGGCTTGAGATGTCATTTCATCTCAATGTTGGGTAAAAGTCCCACAAAATTGGAAGCAACGTCTCCAAAATGACCTTTACAGTGTTGACGGGGACGTTAAACCTCAAATAAAACAAACAAACAAAGTACCAGAAACTCCAAAACGGGTTAGTGGCTAACAGAGCAGGCACAGATCAGACGCTGCAGAACGCGGGGTCTGATCACAGCCTACACTATTTCCAAAACGTTCAGATATTTCCTGAATAAATTGTTAGGATAACACAACCTGTCACCCCTAAATTCCAAAATGGACTCCTGCCATTTATAAGGAGGAAGATTCAATATGGTACAAAAAGGGTTAACTCTTATCATGCTGTTCATGACAACCAATATCTTTGGAAACAGTGTAGATCCAGATCAGATGGCTTCTGAACAGGATCTACACTGTCTGACATTCAGTTTATGAATTTGTAGCAATAAATTACATCAAGTAATTTGATTGGTTGATAGACAGAAATGGGTGTGGCTTAAATGAATATTCAGCAAGGTAAGGGTTAATATAAAGATATGTTGTTGCTACTTGTTGGAATCACCTAACTGAGGCGATTCTAATGAAATACACAACATATGGTTTACAACCACGCAACCAGCAGTTTAGCAATAAGATTTCTCCCCCTCCCACATCTGATGCTGTTTGAAAAGAACATCAAAGATGCACCAATAGCCCCTGCCCATCGGGGCTTGGAGAAATAGATTGGGCTGCATGATGCTTCCATGCAGAACTGAAACATACCACACGAGTATCAATACTGGTAAACTGCTTAGGACAAAGCCTGCCCAGGCAAAGTGTTGTGAGTCAGACCGTCCAATGCATATAAGCCTTTTGTTTCATTGGGCTGCAGGGCTAGGGATGTCATTTCATCTCAATGTCGGGTAAATGTTCCACAAAATTGGATCAGCGTCTCCAAAATGATCTAAATAGTGTTGACGGTGACATTAAACCTCAAATCAAACAAACTAACATACAAAGATGCACCGAAGCTTTGTCGCTCCATGTTGAACTTTCTTTCATGTGCTTCTGAACAGGCATTAGGCATGACTGACAACGTCGGTGGAACCATTGCGTGGCTAGTCCTTTGCAGTTGATTGGCCAAAGCTTTCAGACAACGGACGTAATGTGAATAACATTTTTGAATATGCAGAGCAAATCTTAAGAAGGCATGATTGCAGTGGTACAGATTTTTTGACAATCGCTGAGCTCCACCCCCACTTTCTGTGATAAGTGGAATTTATCGGTATTCAATATGCTGAATATGGATTTCGGTTTCTTTGTATTTTGAGAAAAATGTCACTTGCGGTGCAAATTCTTGTTCAGCATGTGATTGTGTTTTGACGTATTTGCACTTTAATGAACAACGAGAGTTTTTGATCGCTAAATTGCTAGTTGCACAGTTGTAAGGGAAAATACTGAAAAATTATCCAAAACTCCTTGTTACTCTTTCATATCTGTCTGCAGCTAATTTTAACACTAGCACTGGTTCATAAATTTGAAAATAAGAGCATCACAGACACTGCATATCTGGGAAATTTAGTCACACCCATTTCTGACTTTGAACCAATCAGATTACTTGATGTAATTTATTCATACAAATTCACAAACTGAATGTTAAACAGTTTCTTTGTTTTGGGGTTTAACGGCCCAGTCAACACTATTTAGATCATTTTTGAGCCGGTCAGTCTACCTATCCACACTTTTCCTGGGCAGGCTTATACCTAAGTGGTAATCCAGTACAGTGCACATTCCTTTGCCAGAAACTGACAACTGCCCTTCTTGAATCAGTGGAAGGGTCAGAACCAGAATTTGTTTTTCTACAAAAGCACAGATGTCTCCCCGTTTTTGACCTCTAAGTATGACCTTGACATTTGAGGTATCTTGTGTGCAACATATCATCTAATGAAGATGAACATTTCTGCAAAGTAACTTTAACCCTTTACCACTCAGGGATTTTGTGAATTTCGCTGATTTTCACAGTGTTGCACCTGACAGCAACTTCAACTTGCCATTGTTTCATGATGGATGGTCTGTTTTACACCAAACTCGGCATGAATGTTCATTGGGCAGTAGCCTTTCAAATGCATCCTTTCATGACTTGATCATTGTTGTCATGGTAAAGAGGGGGCATCTCAAAGTTGGCAAAAAGTGTGTTTTCACATGAATTTTTGACCACATTTTAATCTTCACACAGCTGTCAAGGCAACAATTAAGGTGTTTGGCACTGGCCATTTTCACTGTTTGCAGCATGTTTTATCAGCATCAATTTTCAGGCATTTTTGACCCCAGACACCCTCAGATATAAATTTTAGCGGCCAGATGGGCCATACACCCAAAATTTTTCGTGATGTGAGGGGGGCAACGCCCTTCAATCCCCCCTAGAATGTTTTTAGTGGGGAGGCGCGCGAAAAAACAGGTCACTTTTTTGCCCAACAAATCCTAAAGCAAACATATCTAGCCAGGGGTAGGAATGCAGATTTTAGGTGCTTCTGGGGCTTAAAATGGGAGGGGGGGTTGCAGACACGTAAAAACACGTATCTGAGTGGGAAAGGGTTAAAAAGTTCATTGAGAAATAAGAAAGTTATTGACCGTAAGCCCTTTTGACCTTTGACCTCTAAGTATGGCCTTGACCTTTGAAGTACAACACATCGTCTCATGATGGTTAGCATTTTTGCCAAGTAATTCCATAATCCATCAAAGAAAAAAAAAATAGTGACTGTATTAAAAAAAAACCCTTTACTGACTTTTGACCTCTAGGTATGACCTTGACATTGCAGGTATGGAACTTGGTCTTGCACACGACTAATCGTCTAATGAAGGTGAACATTTCTGCAAGGTTACTTTAAAAAAAACATCCAGAAATAAAAAAGTTATTGACTGGGCACAAAAAAAAAGACTTTTTTGACTTTTGACCTCTTAGTATGACCTTGACCTTGGAGGTACTGACCTGGGTCCAGCGCACAACACATCGACTCATGATGGTTAACATTTCTGCCAAGTAATTTAACAATCTATCCAGGAATAAGAAAGTTATTGACTGAACACTATCAAAGGCCCCTTTTTACCTTTGACCTCTTAGTATGACCTAGACCTTTGAGGTACCAACATGGGCCATGCAAGAGACACATAGTCTCATTGTGGTTAACATTTCTGCCAAGTAATTTCAAAATCCATCTACAAATAAAAAAGTTATTGACCAAACACGAAAAAAGGCCCCTTTTTTACCTTTGACCTCTAAGTATGACCTTGACCTTTGAGGTACCAACCTGAGTCATGCACACAACACATCCTCTCATGGTGGTTAACATTTCTGCCAAGTAATTTCAAAATCTATCCAAAAATAAGAAAGTTATTGACCAAACACAAAAATACCCCTTTTTCTACCTTTAACCTCTATGTATGACCTTGACCTTTGAGGTATAAAACTGGGTCATGCACGAAACATGTCGTCTCATGGTGGTTAACATTTCTGCCAAGCAATTTCAAAATCCATCAAAAAATAAGAAAGTTATTGACCAAACACGAAAAAAGGCCCTTTTTTACCTTTGACCGCTATGTATGACCTTGACCTTTGAGGTACCAACCAGAATCATGTGTGCAAAACATTATCTCATTATAGTTAACATTTCTGCCAAGTATTTCAAATTCTATCTAAAAACTAAAACTGTCAGAGGATCTGACTATAGCCCCGCTATAGCCCTGTCAGAGGAGAAAGACTCATGAATTAAAGGTAAAGACTTGTGAGAGGGTTAAATCCCTAACAAGGTACCTACGCCTTATAGACTTTTCGCGTTATTAGATCTGAAAAACAGTCTAAGTTAAAAAAATAGGTTTTGGATAATGAAAAAAGCACATGCACATCTTCAGACCTATATGAAAACACCTGTTAAATTTCAAAAGGATTGACTAGAACTGTAAGAGGAGTTGCGATCACAAGGTAGCAACTCCCTATACATTTTAATATTAGTAGATCTCAAAAATTGTCTAAGTTAAACAAGAGGGCCCAGAGGGCCCTGGTTCGCTCACCTGATCCAAAGCATAACAAGTGGGCCCCAGGCAAGGTCAATTTTGGCCCAGGGCTAAAATTTGAATAATCTTGGTAGAGGTCCACAAGATGAAGCTTCATATCGAATATGAAAGACCTGGGCTTTCTGGTTTCAGAGAAGAAGATTTTAAAGGTTTACCCTGCATATAGAAGTCTATGTAAAACAAGATTTTCCCTATACAAATCTATGTTAAACCAAAGGGCCCCGGAGCGGGGGCATTTTTGGCCCCAGGGCTATAATTTGAACAATCTTGGTAGAGGTCCACTAGCTGAAGTTTCATAACAAATATCAAAGACCTAAGCCTTGTGTTTCAGAGAAGATGATTTTTAAAGATTTTCCCTATATAATTCTATGTAAAACCAAAGGGCCACATGGCGGGGGCATTTTTGGTCTCAGGGCTATAATTTGAACAATCTTTATAGAGGTCCACTAGCTTAAGCGTCATAACAAATATCGAAGACCTAAGCCTTGTGGTTTCAGAGAAGAAGATTTTTATAAGATTTTCCCTATATAAGTCTATGTAAAACCAAAGGGCCCCGGAGCGGGGGCATTTTTGGCCCCAGGGCTATAATTTGAACAATCTTGGTAGAGGTCCACAAGATGAAGCTTCATACCAAATATCAAAGAACTGGGCCTTGCAGTTTCAGAGAAGAAGATTTTTCAAGATTTTCCCTATATAAGCCTATGTAAAACAAAAGGGCCCTGGTGCGGGGGCATTTTTGGCCCCAGCACTATAATTTGAACAATCTTGGTAGGGGTCCACTAGATGAAGCTTCGTACCAAATATCAAAGACCTGGGCCTAGCGGTTTCAGAGAAGAAGATTTTTCAAGATTTTCCCTATATAAGCCCATGTAAAACCAAAGGGCCCCCGTGCGGGGGCATTTTTAGCTTCAGCACTATAATTTGAACAATCTTGGTAGGGGTCCACTAGATGAAGCTTCATACCAAATATCAAAGATCTGGGCCTTGTGGTTTCAGAGAGGAAGATTTTTAAAGATTTTCCCTATATAAGCCTATGTAAAACCAAAGGGCCCCCGTGCGGGGGCATTTTTGGCCCCAGCACTATAATTTGAACAATCTTGGTAGGGGTCCACTAGATGAAGCTTCGTACCAAATATCAAAGACCTGGGCCTTGCGGTTTCAGAGAATAAGATTTTTCAAGAGTTTCCATATATAAGCCCATGTAAACCAAAGGGCCCCCGTGCAGGGGCATTTTTACCTTCAGCACTATAATTTGAACAATCTTGGTAGGGGTTCACTAGATAAAGCTTCATATCTAATATCAAAGACCTGGGCCTTGCGGTTTCAGAGAAGTAGATTTTTCAAGATTTTCCCTATATAAGCCCATGTAAAACCAAAGGGCCCTGGTGCGGGGGCATTTTTGGCCCCAGCACTATAATTTGAACAATCTTGGTAGGGGTCTACTAGATGAAGCTTCTTACCAAATATCAAAGACCTGGGCCTTGCGGTTTCAGAGAAGAAGATTTTTCAAAATTTTCCCTATAAAAGCCCATGTAAAACCAAAGGGCCCCCATGCGGGGGCATTTTTAGCTCCAGCACTATAATTTGAACAATCTTGGTAGGGGTCCACTAGATGAAGCTTCATACCAAATATCAAAGATCTGGGCCTTGTGGTTTCAGAGAAGAAGATTTTTAAAGATTTTCCCTATATAAGCCTATGTAAAACCAAAGGGCCCCCGTGCGGGGGCATTTTTGGCCCCAGCACTATAATTTGAACAATCTTGGTAGGGGTCCACTAGATGAAGCTTCATACCAAATATCAAAGACCTGGGCCTTGCGGTTTCAGAGAAGAAGATTTTTTAAGTTTTCGTTAAAAAAAATCTATTTTTGGCTACTGTGACCTATATGTGCAATGGACCGGAACCATTTGAACAACTTTGAAAGGGGACCACCTAAGGATCATTCCTGTGAAGTTTGGTCAAAATCCGATCAGTGGTTTAGGAGGAGATGTCGTTTGAAGAAAAGTTTACGGACGCACGGACGCACGACGGACGACGGACAAAAAGTGATCCCAAAAGCTCACCTTGTCACTACGTGACAGGTGAGCTAAAAAGGTGAAATAAGTGAAAAAAATTATTTAAGGATAATGAAAAAAGAATATGCACATCTTCAGACCTATATGAAAACACCTGTAAAGTTTCAAAAGGATTGACCTAGAACTGTAAGAGGAGTTGTGCTAACAAGGTAGCTACTCCCTATACATTTTAAAATTAGTAGATCTCAAAAATTGTCTAAGTTAAAAAAGGTGAAATAAGTGAAAAAAATTATTTAAGGATGATGAAAAAATAAAATGCACATCTTCAGACCTACATGAAAACACCTGTAAAGTTTCGAAAGGATTGACCTAGAACTGTAAGAGGAGTTGTGGTCACAAGGTAGCTACTCCCTATACATTTTAACATTAGTAGATCTCAAAAATTGTCTAAGTTAAAAAAGGTGAAATAAGTGAAAAAAATTATTTAAGGATAATGAAAAAAGAATATGCACATCTTCAGACCTATATGAAAACACCAGTAAAGTTTCAAAAGGATTGACCTAGAACTGGAAGAGGAGTTGCGGTAACAAGGTAGCTACTCCCTATACATTTTAACATTAGTAGATCTCAAAAATTGTCTAAGTTAAAAAAAGTGAAATAAGTGAAAAAAATTATTTAAGGATAATGAAAAAAGAATATGCATATCTTCAGACCTATATGAAAACACCTGTAAAGTTTCAAAAGGATTGACCTAGAACTGTAAGAGGAGTTGCGGTAACAAGGTACCCACTATCAAATATTACAGACAGACAGACAGACGGAATTCCGGACAAATTACAGACAGACAGACAGACAGACGGAATTCCGGACAAGCCAAATCCAATATAGCCCCCACTTTTTCAAAGCGGGGCTATAATAAAACTTCAGTACCTTGAACACCTTTTGGATCATGAAAATACTGCAGAATACTGCTATTAAGACCACCTAAAATTAAGACAAATTATGTTTTTAAAAGCCTATTTAGAAGGTTTCATGTACATTTGCTTTGTGTTTTCTACATCATCATCATCATCATCATCATCAGTAATTGCCTCCCTCAGATTTGAGTATTCTCGCAATGGAAACACATCCAGTGTGCTCTGGTGGGATACCACCTTTGGGACTGTGGACAATCGATATCTGGTCGCAAATTGTATATTTAAAGAGTGTACAAGGGGATAAACTGTTAAATAGAATACCAGATTTGTGTCGTTTGATATCAAGTTGATCAGGCTCGGCTTCGAGAACGCAATGTAGAATCGCTCGGCAAGCCTCACGTTTCGACTAGCATTCTCAAAGCCTTGCCTGATAAACTTGATATCAAAAGATATGCACCTAGTATTCTCTCTATATATACAGTAGAAACTCCGTAATTCAAATGCCAATTTTTCTTAACTACCAGATTTTTCTAAGAGTACTGACGGTCTCAATATTTTGTGCTAATATTTACTGCAAAAATGTTACTGATTTTTCGAATTTCGAAAAAATCAATTTTTCCAAACAGATTTGGCGGTCCCGATCAAAGAAATTCCTATTAAAATCCCTTGTTAAATTCAAAATACCACTTGGCTAATCAAGGTCACACATGGTGATCATGATTTCTTTGTGCCGCAAGTTAGATTGTTACACACCCAAGTGACTTCGCGGGTTATCTGCTACAGGTAATTGACACCTGATTAATGGTCACACTACAGGTGATGGTCCTTAATTGCCTTTATTTGAGTTTGTCTGCACTGTTCATTTTATTTGTCAGATGATTTTAAGTGTTTAATTATGGGGCATTGTTGAACATTTCTCTTTTTTGATAGGGGTGTTAAGGGGTGGTTTGGGGTGTTTCAACAGACTTGTGGCAACATTCTTTTGCGGAGATTGATCATACAATCTTTCCTATAGTCATTCCTTGTTGAAGGAATATGCACTGTACTGGTTAATCTCAGTATAAGTGTTATGAGCCAGTCGTAGCAGAAACAAAAAGCAAACAAGTCTTTATGAACAATTAAGAGAATTCATTTACAAACTGTTTTAACCTATTTTTATGTACCAGGTAGTGATAGTGGGGGCATATTGTTTTTGCCCTGTCTGTTTATGTTCCTGGTAGTGATAGTGGGGACATATTGTCCTGTCGGTTTGATGGTTTGTTTGTCGGTTGGACAACTTTAACATTGGTCATTTCTTTCCCTTGGTATCTCTGATGGGAGCTGTGGGTTAATTGTATCAGTTCCTGATCATTGCCATCACTTCTATTTATACTGTTTGAGCTAGAGCTTTCATATTTGGCATGTAGGTTCCTTGTGACAAAGGCTTCCCACTCCTACAAAAAATTTTAACCTGTGACCTACTTTAAAGAAAAACATAACATTGGTCATAACTTTATAGAGCCTCCATATTTGGCATGTAGGTTCCTTGTGACAAGGGCTTCATATTCATACAAAATTTTGAAGTGTGACTTTGACCTACCTACTTTAAAGAAAAAAATAACATTGGTCATAATTTTTGAACTGTTTGAAATAGTCTTCATATTTTGCATGTAGGTTCCTTGTGACAAGGGCTTTATGCCCATACAACAAAAATTTGACCTGTGTCCTTAACCTTTGACCTACTTAAAAGAAAAACTTCACATTGGTCATAACTTTCTGTTTGAAATAGAGCCTTCATATTTGGGCTGTAGGTTCCTTGTGACAAGTGCTTCACATTCATACAAAAAGTTTTGACCTGTAACCTTGACCTGCGACCTACTTTAAAGAAAAAAATAACATTGGTTATAACTTTTGAACTGTTTGAGATAGATCCTTCATTCCGGATACTTTATATTCGGTAGATTAAAACCATATCATGTTAAAATACATGGTGGGCAGTGCCCACTAGAGCTCTGGTGAGCATAGTGACCCATGGGCCTCTTGTTTTTCTTATTTCTGCTCCAAGACATAAGTTGTGGGTGCTCTTTGGAACCGTCTCAAAGAGGTGGTTCTATCAAGCAGCCACAACCTATGTTTGTCATATAAATTGGAAAAATGTCATGAATTTTCATCAGAAATGTAACCATTTTGGAGATATAATAGAATACACTATGCACACAGATGTGTTATTGTATGTTGTGGTATGCTGGTTCAGTGGATCAACAGACATTTGATCCCCAGGAAAACCTCAGTGGATTTTTGGAGAAAAAAAATCGTGAATAATAGCAAAAAGTATACAGCTTGATTATAGGGCTGTTTATGAGCCATCTCATAGGATCTACACTGTTTGCCTAGGTATGCATACCAGTCTACAGGTTTAGAAAGGTTGCTAAGACCAAAGTTGCTTGTATAGCCCATATTGTCTATCATGTGGACAGTAAGATAAGACCAGCATATTGTCATTGTCAAATGTGACAATAATTATGATTATTAATTGACTATCCTGTATTGATCGGAGGTCATCCGTATTAACACCAGGTCAACCAATATTAACTGAGGTCGAGTGAGGTAAAAAAATCAATAATCATGTTATTTTAATTGTATCAATTAATAAAATTGTCATTAATCAAGTAATTTCGTATTGACCCAGTTACAGATCCTCCGACCTGTACCTGGGCCAATACGAAATTACTTGATTAATGACATTATATAAATATATGGCATTGTCAAACGTGACAATAATTATGATAATATCCTTTGTAGTTAAAGAAGTACAAGTTTGACATTCAGAAGGCTGTCAATACACCAATAAATGCTATATCCCCTGTGAGTGGCGACCATCTCAGAGACAAGTTGCAGCGACTCCTGAACCTGCTCTCAGGCCACCAGGTGGAGGTAGCGGGGAAGAGAATTTCTGTCAAGGATCATGCTGATGCCCCAGCGTTCAGTAAACATCTGACAGCAAGGATGATAGTGGTAGGAATTTATAGCAGTAACTACATGAGTCTGTACTGTATCTCCTGATAAGGGGGCATAATGCGGATAGTCGAGGGAAAATTTTCCTTATTTCCAGTACAAAACATGTTGTGGATTCTTGTTAGAATCGCCTCATGCCCACAATTATCCTCACTCTAGCTTCAGATTTGGAGACATAATAAAGATAATCAAGGGTTAATTTTCCTTACAAAATTTCTTGCTAGAAACATGTTGTGGGTACATTTAGGAATCACCTCATCAGTTCTAACAAGTACTCATAACATGTTTGTATGGCGAGATAAGAAAAATTATCTCAAAATTATCCTCACCATAACTACAGATAAGAAGATGTATTGAGCATAATTTTCCTTATATCTTGTTAGAAACATGTTGTGGGTACTGGTTTGAATCACCCTCGATGAGGTGATACTAACCAGTACCCACTATATGTTTTAAGGGGACTGGGAAAAATATCTCAAAATTATCCTCAGTGTAGCTCTAGATACGGTGGCATTATGAGGATAGTCAAGGGATAATTTTCCTTACAAATTTTCTTGCTGGAAACATATTGTGTGTACTCCTTGAAACCCTAATGATTACATTGGGCTGCAGGGCTTGAAATGTCATTTCATCTCAGTGTCGGGTAAAAGTTCCACAAAATTGGAAGCAGCGTCTCCAAAATGACCTATACAGTGTTGACGGGGCCGTAAAATTTCAAATCAAACAAAACAAATCACCTTGTGGGGGATTCTAACAAGTACCCATAACATGTTCGTATGGAGAGATAAGAAAAAAGAAAAATTATCTCAAAATATCCTCACCATAGCTCCAGATGAGAAAACCTAATGGGGATAATCAAGGGTTTATTTTCTTTATTAATCCCGTCACAAAGCGGAGCGGTGATTCATTTTGTTTGTCTGTCCATAACACTTTCTTGTCCGCTTTCTTGAACCCTTTGATAGATTTTCGTTAAACTTTGGTCAAATATTCCTTTCAGTGAGCTGATTGCAGAACCCATAAATAAACCACGCCGACTCAAGGTCGAGGTCACATTTGGAGGTCACGAGTCTGAATCTTTGAATTTTGTGTCCGTTCCATATCACCTTTACCTCTGGAAGGATTTCCATTAAACTTAGGTCACATATCCCCCTCAGTGAGCTAATGTGCAGAACCAATAGTAAACCATTTCATCTCAAGGTCAAGGCCACAGTTAAAGGTCAAGAGTTTGAACATTTGCATTTTATGTCTGTTCCGTATCTCCACCCCTAGAAGGATTTTCATTAAACTTTGGTCAAATATCCCCCTCAGTGAGCTGATGTGCAGAACCCATAAATAAACCATGCTGACTCAAGGTTAAGGTCACAGTTGATCATCATAAGTTTGAAACTTAGTAATTTGTGTCCATTCCATATCTCCTTTACCCCTGGAAAGATTTTCACTAACTTTGGTCAAATATCCCCTCAGTGAGCTGATGTGCAGAATCCATTAGTAAAAAATGCCAACTCAAGATCACAGTGGAAGGTCACTAGTTTGAATCTTTGAATTTTGTGTCCTTCCCATATATATATTTTCCCCCTGGGAGGATTTTCTTTAAACTTTGGTCAAATGTCCCTCTCAGTGAGCTGATATGCAGAACCCATAAATAAACAATGCCGACCCAAGGTCAAGGTCACAGTTGAAGATCACGAGTTTGACTCTTTGAATTTTGAGTTCTTCCCTTATCTCCTTTAACTCTGGAAGGATTTTCTTTAAATTTTGGTCAAATATCCCTCTCAGTGAGCTAATTAGCTGAACACATAAATAAACCATGCTGACTCAAGGTCAAGGTCACATTTGAAGGTCACAGTCAGTTTGAAACTTGAGTTTTGTGTCCGTTCCATATCTTCTTTACCCTTGGAAGGTTTTTTATTAAACTTTGGTCAAATATCCCCCTCAGTGAGCTGATGTGCAGAACTCATAAATAAACCATGCAAGGTCAAGGTCACATGTGAAGGTCACGAGTTTGAAACTTTGAATTTTGTGTCCGTTCCATATCTCCTTTACCCCAGGAAGGATTTTCATTAAACTTTGGTCAAATATTCCCCTCATTGAGCTGATGTGTAGAACCCATAAATAAACCATGCCGACTTAAGGTCAAGGTCACAGGTGAAGGTCATGAGTTTGAAACTTTGAATTTTGTGTCCGTTCCATATCTCCTTTACCCCAGGAAGGATTTTCATTAAACTTTGGTCAAATATTCCCCTCAGTGAGCTGATGTGTAGAACCCATATATAAACCATGCCAACTTAAGGTCAAGGTCACAGGTGAAGGTCACGAGTTTGAATCTTTGAATTTTGTTTCCATTTCATGTCAGTTCCATATCTCCTTTACCCCGGGAAGGATTTTCATTAAAATTTGGTCAAATATTCCCCTCAGGGAGTTGATGTTCAGAACCCATAAAAATCCATGGAGAGTCAAGGTCACAGGTGAAGGTCATGAGTTTGAAACTTTGAATTTTGTGTCTGTTCCATATCTCCTTTACCCATGGAAGGATTTTCATTAAACTTTGGTGACATAATGATGCTACTCAAGTGATAATCTTCGTTATTTCTTGTTAGAATCATATATTTATACCGCAATCAGCCATTCTAGTACCCTAATAAAGGGTTTCGAGTAATCGCTTGCAATAATCGGTATTGACCAATAATAGAAATATGAGCCCTGCCAAGCGAATTTGTGTCTTTGAGCATTCCGTCATGACGAATTTTAACTGCGCATTCCCAGCCATTCAGAGGGGCCAGGGATATGGCTTTCTGTCTGAAGGTTCCTCTTGATTCACTGCTTGTATGAGCGAGCAGTGAAGGTTCTGGCGAGACTACGCGGATGTGCAGGCTCGACTGAACCTTCTCTGCTCGCATAGGCGATAAGTACCAAAATCCCTTGACGGGCCCCATATAATATGTTCTACGGACCTATAATACGTCTAAAGACCTGACCCGCTTTTCAGATACCCATTTTGCAAGTGTAAACAATAAAATACAGCCCTTTGTACCCAGGACAACAACCAAACTACAAGTTCTAATTTGTTTTATGTTTATTTAAGTAAATTTTTTAGAAATTAAAACTAGACCCTTATCTTCATGGGCTTTCTTGGTTTTAATATTCTGTTGGAATAATTTCGCATTGCCACGGCGGTTTCATCTTAACCGCGAAAATAATTTTTAAAGTTTAAATAGACAGTTTATTTTCAATTTTTCATTCAGAATGTAAATCGCTGAGACTTTTATTCGAACGACAACGGTGTTATTGAATTATCTGTGACACAGTGATATCAGACACATTGCGCTCATTGGCGTCAAGTAATGCTACTTGTGTGCGCGCCATGACATTGGATCTCGTTCAACCTGCTGCAGTGTCTAGTTTTTCAGTGATTTTTGCTCAAAAAACGGAAAAAATAGCGGTTGTTTTGCACTGCAATATAAATAAATGTATGATTAGTGTCTTTGATAATAAAATATAATCGGTTTGTCGTGATAATTTTGTAGGAGCTTGCTGAAGCTGGCCCCTAAAAAATTGTCTAAGGCTCACCGATTATATTTTATTGTTAAAGACACTAACCATGTATTTACTATATTGTAATTACCTCAGGTACATATAATCTGATTGTTGAAAGTCAGAAATGGGTGTGGCGAAATTAAACTATGCAGCAGGACCAGGGTTAATATTATAAACATTGTTTACAAGGTAACTGAATTTTTACACTGCAATCAGCCATTCCAGTAAACAAATAAAGAGTTGTCAAATAAATGCACGCTATAATCTTTAGTGACCTATAATACATCCTACAAACCTATAATATGTCTATTGACCAATTGTAGGCCAGACCTACTTTTCATGTATCTTATTTGCAAGTGTAAAAGAATAACATGCAACCTTTATACCCAGGAAAAGCACCAAACTGGAAGTTATTATCTTTGTTATATTTATTTTTATTTTGAAAAATTTCACCCAGGTTATTAGGGCCCCGCACTGAAAATGTGGGTGCCCTATAGTAATCACTCTGTCCGTCCGTCTGTCTGTCTGTCTGTCCGTCCGTCTGTCCGTCCACAAATTTTCAACATTTTCCTACTCCTCTGATAGCGCTGCCGGGGCCCTAGTCAGTTTCACTGACAGCTCTAGTTACCTTCTCAATCTTTCCTAGTTTGAACGGTCCACACTGCTACTATGGTTGCCTGTAAGTCCCGAAAATAAATTCTCAAGCTAAAATGAACTATTTATTTGTAGATTTTCATACTTTTATTCGAGGGACCATGTTGTTACTGCAGGGTAACATCACAAATATTGCACTCCTTGATGTCACATAATGTTACCTTTGTGTGCCAAGGCAATGTATGTTTTTTAACCTGCCATAATGTGCGTAGTCTTTGGTGAATTTCCATAAATTAATGCAAAACCTCGCAATTATTAGCTCACCTGAGCCTTTAGGCTCATAGGTGAGCTTATAGTATAGCCATGGTCCGCCGTCCGTCCGTCCGTCCGTCCACCATTTTCAAAGCTCTTCTTCTCCTATACTGCAGGGCCAATCAAAGCCAAATTTCATATGGAGCCTCAGTGGGATGGGGGAACGAAAGTTTGTTCGCGGGGTCTGGATCACATGACCAAGATGGCCGCCATGCCCATATATGGTAAAAAGCCTTCAAAAATCTTCTTCTCCAGAACCATAAGGCCAGTGGCCTTGAAACTTGGCATGTAGCATATGGTACTCGGGCCCATCATGATTTGTACAAATGGTGACCCTGGGTTGACCTTGACCTATTTTACAGCAATGTCAAATTTGTCGACTTAGGCTTTTGCATGGGGCAAAGTGAAAATAATGGATTTATAGGAAACCATTGAAGACAGTGTCACCAAAATTTGTAGATCAGGTAAAGTAACTGAATACATGAAGATCTATGTGTAAGAAAGGTCAAGGTCATTAATTGACCTTAGACCAAGGTCATGCAGGTTCCATATTTCAAACATTTTTTTCTCCAAAACTGCTGAGCCAATTTAAGTAAAATTTAATATGGAGCCTTTGTGAGTTGAACAAATGAAAAAATGCCAATACGGTCTAGATCACATGACCAAAATGGCCGTCACGCCCATATATGGTAAAAAGCCTTAAAAATTCTTCTCCTCCAGAACCGTAAGGCCAATGGCCTTGAAACTTGGCATGTAGCATATGGTACTCAGGCCCATCATAGTTTGTACAAATGGTGACCCTGAGTTGACCTTGACCTATTTTACAGCAATGTCAAATTTGCCGACTTAGGCTTTTGCATGGGAAAAAGTGAAAATAATGGATTTTTAGGAAACCATTGAAGACACTGTCACCAAAATTAGTAGATAAGGGAAAGTAGCTGAATACATGAAGATCTATGTGTAAGAAAGGTCAAGGTCATTAATTGACCTTAGACCAAGGTCACGCAGGTTCCATATTTCAAACATTTTTTCTCAGAAACTACGGAGCCAATTGAAGTGAAATTCAATATGGAGCCTTTGGGAGTTGAACAAATGAAAAGCTGCCAATATGGTCTAGATCACATGACCAAGATGGCCACCACGCCCATATATGGTAAAAACACTTCGAAATTCTTCTTCTCAAGAACCGTAAGGCCAATGGCCTTGAAACTTGGCATGAAGCATATGGTACTCGGGCCTATCATAATTTGTTCAAATGGTGACCCTGGGTTGAACTTGACCTATTTTACAGTAATGTCAAATATGCTGACTTAGGCTTTCGCATAGAAAAAGGTGAAAATAATGGATTTTTAGCTCACCTGAGCCTTTAGGCTCATAGGTGAGCTTATAGTATAGCCATGGTCCGTCGTCCGTCCGTCCGTCCGTTCGTCCACCATTTTCAAAGATCTTCTTCTCCTATACTGCAGGGCCAATCAAAGCCAAATTTCATATGGAGCCTCAGTGGGATGGGGGAACGAAAGTTTGTTCGCGGGGTCTGGATCACATGACCAAGATGGCCACCATGCCCATATATGGTAAAAAGCCTTCAAAAATCTTCTTCTCCAGAACCAAAAGGCCAGTGGCCTTGAAACTTGGCATGTAGCATATGGTACTCAGGCCCATCATGGTTTGTACAAATGGTGACCCTGGGTTGACCTTGACCTATTTTACAGCAATGTCAAATTTGCCGACTTAGGCTTTTGCATGGGGCAAAGTGAAAATTATGGATTTATAGGAAACCATTGAAGACAGTGTCACCAAAATTTGTAGATCAGGTAAAGTAACTGAATACATGAAGATCTATGGGTGATAAAGGTCAAGGTCATTCATTGGCCTTAGACCCAAGATGGCCGCCATGCCCATATATGGTAAACAACCTTCAAAAATCTTCTTCTCCAGAACCATAAGGCCATTGGCCTTGAAACTTGGCATGTAGCATATGGTACTCGGGCCCATCATGGTTTGTACAAATGGTGACCCTGGGTTGACCTTGACCTATTTTACAGCAATGTCAAATTTGCCGACTTAGGCTTTTGCATGGGGCAAAGTGAAAATAATGGATTTATAGGAAACCATTGAAGACAGTGTCACCAAAATTGGTAGATCAGGTAAAGTAACTGAATACATGAAGATCTGTGGGTGAGAAAGGTCAAGGTCATTCATTGGCCTTAGACCCAAGATGGCCGCCATGCCCATATATGGTAAAAAGCCTTCAAAAATCTTCTTCTCCAGAACCATAACGCCAGTGGCCTTGAAACTTGGCATGTAGCATATGGTACTCGGGCCCATCATGGTTTGTACAACTGGTGACCCTGGGTTGACCTTGACCTATTTTACAGCAATGTCAAATTTGCCGACTTAGGCTTTTGCATGGGGCAAAGTGAAAGTAATGGATTTATAGGAAACCATTGAAGACAGTGTCACCAAAATTTGTAGATCAGGTAAAGTAACTGAATACATGAAGATCTATGGGTGAGAAAGGTCAAGGTCATTCATTGGCCTTAGACCAAGGTCATTCAGGATCCATATTTCAGATATTTTTTTCTCCAAAACTGCTGAGCCAATTTAAGTGAAATTAAGTAGGAAAATTGTCACCAGACAGGTGAGCGGTTCAGGACCACTGGTCCTCTGGTTTTTTGTATTGCGGTATAAACTAAATATATGGTCCTGTCTTTAATAATAAAATATAATTGGTTCTCTTTGACAATTTTTTTGGGCTTGTTTAAGCTTACCCATATGAAATTGTCTTAGGCTCAATAGTTATTTTGAATTATTAAAGACAAAAACCATTGTGAAACTGATACTAGGAGGATCACATGAGTGGTCATTTTATGTGAAATTTATGAAACGAACCTTTGGCAAGGTTCATAAATTTCATATGAAATGACCATGTGTGTAAGAT
Organism: Lucinisca nassula; assembly: GCA_963580285.1. Classification (NCBI taxonomy): domain Eukaryota; kingdom Metazoa; phylum Mollusca; class Bivalvia; order Lucinida; family Lucinidae; genus Lucinisca; species Lucinisca nassula. The sequence goes on from OY757022.1 coordinate 55,302,328, forward strand.
TCTGTTTATCATATACAGGTAACCATTTTAAATCAGATTTTATTGCTGAAGAAGTTCAGAAGAATTTCAATATGAGGTTGTCATATGGAGTAACCCTTATCCTGCTGCATAATTTAATTTAGCCCACCCATATACATTTTTACCAATCAGATTACTTGATGTGATTTATTCATTCAAATTTACAAACTGAATGATCTGGATCTAGTGTTCGCAAAGATAGGGGTTGTCATGAACAGGTTTTAAAATGCCTTGATGAGTTCCACTTAATAAATGCGACGTGACAGTGTCTTTGTTTATTGCTTATTTGATTTCCCTAACTACAAAAGGCTCATGCAAACAGCAAAGACACTGTGCAGTTTGATCAAAGTCTTCACTGTCAGCACATAAAGTTTTTTCTGCTAGGTTTTATCATACCTCGACTCAGTTACCTTGCACCTTTTTTCTTTTGGGTGAAAATTTAAAAGTTCTGGCCTGATATGCTGATTTTCTGATGTGACCATTTTATATCTTACAGAAAAAAGGTGATGAGCAAGTTTCATCCAATCATGAATCTGCATTTGCAATAGCTATGGTTGCCGTGGGTCTTTGGGCAGAGCATCGTGACTTTGGTGATCTCCTGCTGGCTCAGTTTCACACAGTGTGTCCTTATATTGTTCCGTACTACCTGCCAAAACAGGAGGGCCAGACTGATGAAGATTACCTCAAGTAAGTTCTACACCCAGCCATCACCATAATAAAGTAAAATTCCAATATTAAGACCACCTAAAATTAAGTCTAAAGCTGCTTTTTAGCTCACCTGTCACGTAGTCACTTTTTGTCCGTCGTCCGTGCGTGCATCCGTGCGTCCGTAAACAATTTCAAATAAGTATATCTCCAATACCCCATGGCCAATCTTGATCAAATTTCATGTGAAGCATCATCAGGTAGGGGGAAAGGCTGCATAAGGTTTTTGGGCTGATCAGATTGGAATTCTGGTTGCCATGGCAACATATAGCTCCCATAGACTTATAAAGGGAAATTTTTTTAAAATCTTCTTCTCTGAAACCACAGGGCCCAGAGCTTAGATATTCAGCATGTAGCAAGGGCAAGTGGTCAACTACCTAATTCCTGCCAATCATGCCCCTGGGTGCCATATGGGCCACGCCCTGGGGCCCCTTCGCTCCCATAGACTCATAATGGAAAAAAAGCTTCAAAAATCTTCTTCTCTGAAACCACAGGGCCCAGAGCTTAGATATTTAGCATGTAGCAATGGCAAGTGGTCACCTACATAATTCCTGCCAATCATGCCCCTGGATTCAAAAAGGGCCATGCCCTGGGGCCCCTTAGCTCCCATAGACTCATAATGGAAAAAAAGCTTCAAAAATCTTCTTCTCTGAAACCACAGGGCCCAGAGCTTATATATTTAGCATGTAGCAATGGCAGGTGGTCACCATAATTCCTGCAAATCATGCCCCTGGGTTCCAAATGGGCCACGCCCCGGGCCCCTTCGCTCTCATAGACTCATAATGGAAAAAAAGCTTCAAAAATCTTCTCCTCTGAAACTACAGGGCCCAGAGCTTATATATTTAGCATGTAGTAATGGCAAGTGGTCACCTACATAATTCCTGCCAATCATGTCCCTGGGGTCCAAACGGACCACGCCCCGGGGCCCATTAGCTCCTATAGACTCATAATGGAAAAAAGCTTCAAAAATCTTCTTCTCTGAAACCACAGGGCACAGAGCTTAGATATTTAGCGTGTGATAGGGGCAAGTGGTCAACTACATTATTCCTGCCAATCATGCCCCTGGGTTCCAAATGGGCCACGCCCCGGGGCCCCTTCGCTCCCATAGACTCATAATGGAAAAAAGCTTCAAAAATCTTCGTCTCTTAAACCACAGGGCCCAGAGCTTAGATATTTAGCATGTAGCAATGGCAAGTGGTAACCTATATAATTCCTGCCAATCATGCCCCTGGGGTCCAAATTGGCCACACCCTGGGGCCTCTTAGCTCCTATATACTCATAATGGAAAAAAGGTTAAAAAATCTTCTTCTCTGAAACCACAGGACCCAGAGCTAGGATATTTAGCATGTAGCTACGGCAAGTGGTCACCTACATAATTCCTGCCAATCATGCCCCTGGGTTCCAAATGGGCCACGCCCCGGGGCCCCTTAGCTCCCATAGACTCATAATGGAAAAAAGGCTTCAAAAATCTTCTTCTCTGAAACCACAGAGCCCAGAACTTAGAAATTTAGCATGTAGCAACGGCAAGTAGTCACCTACATAATTCCTGCCAATCATGCTCCTGAGGACCAAACAGGCCACGCCCTGGGGCCCCTTAGCTCCTTTAGACTCATAATGGAAAAAAGCTTCAAAAATCTTCTTCTCTGAAACCACAGGGCCCAGAGCTTAGATATTTAGCATGTAGCAACGGCAAGTGGTCACCTACATAATTCCTGCCAATCATGCCCCTGGGTTCCAAATTGGCCACGCCCCGGGGCCCCTTGCTCCCATAGACTCATAATGGAAAAAAGCTTCATAAATCTTCTCCTCTGAAACCGCAGGGCCAAGAGCTTAGGTAATTAGCATGTAGCAACGGCAAGTGGTCACCTACATAATTCCTGCCAATCATGCCCCTGGGGTCCAAGTTGACCACGCCCTGGGGCCCTTTAGCTCCCATTGACTCATAATAGAAAAAAGCTTCAAAAATCTTCTTCTCTGAAACCACAGGGCCCAGAGCTAAGATATTTAGCATGTAGCAACAGCAAGTGGTCACCTACATGATTCCTGCCAATCATGCCCCTGTGGTCCAAACGAGCCAAGCACCGGGGCCCCTTAGCTCCTATAGACTCATAATGGAAAAAAAGCTTCAAAAATTGTTTTCTCTGAAACCACAGAGCCCAGAGCTTAGATGATTAGCATGTAGCAATGGCAAGTGGTCACCTACATAAATCCTGCCATTCATGCCCCTGGGGTCCAAATGGGCCACCCCCCGGGCCCCTTAGCTCCCCTAGACTCATAATGGAAAAAAGCTTCAAAAATCTTCTTCTCTGAAACCACAAGGCCCAGAGCTTAGATATTTAGCATGTGGCAATGACAAGTGGTCACCTACTTAAATCCCGCCAATCATGCCCCTGGGGTCCAAATGGGCCACACCCTGGGACCCCCTTAGCTCCCATAGACTCATAATGGAGAAAAGCCTAAAAAATCTTCTTCTCTGAAACCATAGGGCCCAGAGCTTAGATATTTAGCATGTAGCATTGGCAAGTGATCACCTACATATTTCCTGCTAATCATGCCCTTGGGGTCCAAATGGGCCATGCCCCGGTGCCCCTTAGCTCCCATAGACTCATAATGGAAGAAAGCTTAAAGAATCTTCTTCTCAGAAACTGTGAAGCACAGAACTTAGATATTTAGTCCAAATTGGCCAAATCCTGTGGCCCCTTAACTCCAACAAACTTATAATGGAAAAAAGCTTCAAACATCTTCTTTGAAACCATGAAATACAGACCTTAGATATTTAGTATATAGCAACACAAAATGGTCGCCTACATAAATCCTGCCAACCATGCCCTTTGGGTCAAAATTGGCCAAGCCCCAGGGCTCATTAGCTTCTATAGACTTATACTGGAAAAAAAACTTAAAAAAAAAAAATCTTCTTCTCCAAAACCATAAGACACAGATTTTGTTTGATTTGAGGTTTTACATCCCTGTCAACACTTTATAGGTCATTTTGGAGATGTCTCTTCCAATTTTGTGGGACTTTTACCCGACATTTAGATGAAATTACATCTCAAGCCCTGTCGCCCAATGAAACCAATAGGGTTTATAAGCATGGACACCGCTTTGCCTGAGCTTAGATATTTAGTATGTAGCAATTTCAAGTGGTCTCCTACACTAATGATTTTCTTGTACACAGGTGAGCGATATAGGGCCATTGGGCCCTCTTGTTTAAGGCTTATTAAGGTTTCCAGTATTTTCTACACCCAGTGTCTCCTAATAATAGACCATGTTTAGGACTGTTCAAAGTGGCTTTAAAGACCACTTTTGAACAGTCCCAAAGGTGGTCTTAATATAGGAATGCTACTGATTTTTGAACCAACACATGGGGACATCCACTGATTCAAGCAGGGCAGTAGTCGGTTTCTGGTGAAAGAATGTGTACTGTTCTGTACAAGCCTGTCCAGGAAATGTGTGATTAGGAAAATATGACTTTAATAGTGTTGACTTGGTCATAAAACTCCAAACCAACAACAGCCAACACATAAAAAAGCATCCGATTTATGTTCTTAAAACACGGGGATGCACCCAACTAATCGCGCTGGACACGACTTCTTTGTGCGGAGTTCTCTTCTACATGTCTGGGAGCAACAAATGCTCTGGAGACACTCCATGTGCATGCTTGCCTGAGTATTTCCTCTTGAACTGGCTAGTTTATCCATTATGTACCCAATTTTTTCACCGACTTAGAAGTATATGACTAGCGACCCAAGTAATGGCCATGACTAGAGACCCAAGTAATGGCCAGTTTTACAGGGGAGAGAACTTCTTAACTTCCTGTTTGTGTTGTGGAAAATTGTGTACCTTTGAAGTGGAGGCCTAAACTCAGAGGAAAGAATATGCTCCAGGATTGAATTCATTCTTTGAACCTATATATGCCTAGTATTCCATTTTTGGGACATTGGTTGTTCATAGTCCAAAGCTTGTTCGAGCTATTGAAGTTCACCTGTATATATTTACAGAGTCCGCGTTCTTATCAAAGACACCTATTCCTTGTTTTACAGGTCTCGTGGTTACAAATACGAAGACGGTATGTTTGAGAAACAAGACAAATTCCTCAAAAGAATGTCAGGATTAATGAGACTTTATGCTTCCATTCTCGTATCATCCCCGCCCAGGGGGAGCCACCCTCACGGAATAGAGCATGCTTGGATATGGTTGTCACGGGTGATGAACCTAGAACCAGAGCCTGATATAACAGCAACAATGATCTACGATCTTTTACAGGTCACGGGACATGCTTTGTGTAAGGAATATAAGAAACAATTTTTAAAACTTCTGCATATACTGATCAAAGAGATGCTTCCAAAGTTGAATTCTGTGGCCTCCACTGGAGGGGGAGGTGCCTCTGTACGACTCCAGACTTTGCTAGAAGCAAGTGTGAAAAATTTTGGAATGATTCCGGTACCCAATGGTTACCTACAGAGCAATTTCTGGACATCCTAGCAGGAAAATTGAAAGCGACTAGGTGCATCATCAGACTGTATGTGAATGGGTGATGTCAGTTCACTTTACATGAGAACACCCAAAATGGGAGGCAACAAACAATACAGGCCTAGACCAGACACCACAGAACATGGCATCTGATTAGAGCCTGTTCTGTTTAAATAGCAAAAATCAGCAATTTTTCTAAAAGAATTTCTAAAAATTACAACCTGACACTCCTAAATTTCGAAATGGACTAATGCTGTATGTAAGATAGGAGATTCCATTTAGTAGAAAATGAGTTGAAATGGAGGTCACTCTATCTTGGAGATTTTGTTTTACTGGTGACAGTGAGAGAATGATCTCTGATTGTGAAGACCTATGAATGCATTTTAAAACTGAGCTCATCTGGGAAAATCAATGGGAACTGAAACACCATTTATGTCATTTGTTTTTGCAAGGGGGAAAGTTATAACTTCCTGTTTGCTTCAGTTGAACCTTTCTATTAAAGGGATCTTCTCTTAAGGGGAATGGATACACCTTCAAGGGAGGCAACTCCCACAATATTATATTTGTCCCCCGTATCAATAGGGGTCAACTTTTAAAGGGAAGAATTTGCTCCTGAGGAGCAAATTCTTCCCTTTAAGAGTAGACACTATTATTCATGAGACAGAGTTTATAGAAAAGCAAACAGGAAGTCCTGAAAGTTGCCCCCCTTGGAAAAATGGTGGAAAATCTGCCAGATGTATCCATTGCCCTTAAAGGAAAGTATTTGATGCTGAGGAGCAAATTCTTTCCTTTAAGACTAGACCCCTGTTGATACAAGACAAAAGACTTGCAGCCCTTGAAGTTGTACCATTCTTCTTCAAGGGTACCATGAGAAGATTGTTTGTGATTTTAACCCATTTGGTACCGGAAACACTAAAAGGGGTAAGTGGCAAACAGTGTAGGCCCAGATCATATGCCGCAAAATGCCGCGGCCGATCAGGACTTACACTTTGCCCAAAGTTCAACCAATTTCCAAATAAATTTTGAAGAAAACACAACCTCACACCCCTAAATTTTGAAATGGGCTCTTGCCATATATAAGGATGAAGATTCCATTTGGAACAAAAAGGGTTTATATGCTGATGACTAGTTTTTTTTAGCTCACCTGGGCCGAAGGCTCCAGGGGAGCTTATAGTATAGTAGGTCCTCCGTCGTCCGTCCGTCCGTCCGTCCGTCGTCCGTCCACACTTTTGAGCAGCTATATCTCTGTATCCTGCAGGCTGATCTCAATCATTTCTCACCTGTAGCATGCCTCTGGTGGGGCATTGATGACATAAATTTTTTTTTGAAATCGCTCTAAAACTTTGGTTCCTATGGCAACCACAAGGTCCCATAGACTTACTATGGGAAAATGCTTGTCATCACCGTGGCGCCTTCAGTTTTGATCGGATCTTTCTGAAACTTATATGTAAGGTGACTGGGGATAAAAACTCGGATGAGTTTTAAAACCGGCCAAGTCGGCCCATTTATCATAGAGTTACGTCCCTTTGATTGCTGAAAATGCCCATTTTCGACCTTGTCATCACCGTAGCCCCTTCAGTTTTGATCGGATCTTTCTGAAACTTATATGTAATGGGGCTGGGGATAAAACCTCGGATGAGTTCGAAAACCGGCCAAGTCCGCCGATTTATCATAGAGTTACGTCCCTTTGATTGCTGAAAATGCTGATTTTTAGCTCACCTGTCACGTAGTGACAAGGTGAGCTTTTGGGATCACTTTTTGTCCGTCGTGCGTCAGTGCGTGCGTGCGTTCGTGCGTGCGTCCGTAAACTTTTCTTCAAACGACATCTCCTAAACCACTGATCGTATTTTGACCAAACTTCACAGGAATGATCCTTAGGTGGTCCCCTTTCAAAGTTGTTCAAATGGTTCCGGTCCATTGCACATATAGGTCACAGTAGCCAAAAATAGATTTTTTTCACCGCAAACTTAAAAAATCTTTTTCTCTGAAACCGCAAGGCCCAGGTCTTTGATATTTTGTATGAAGCTTCATCTAGTGGACCCCTACCAAGATTGTTCAAATTATAGTGCTGGGGCCAAAAATGCCCCCGCACGGGGGCCCTTTGGTTTTACATAGGCTTATATAGGGAAAATCTTGAAAAATCTTCTTCTCTGAAACCGCAAGGCCCAGGTCTTTGGTATTTGGTATGAAGCTTCATCTAGTGGACCCCTACCAAGATTGTTCAAATTATAGTGCTGGGGCCAAAAATGCCCCCGCACGGGGGCCCTTTGGTTTTACATGGGCTTATATAGGGAAAATCTTTAAAAATCTTCTTCTCTGAAACCGCAAGGCCCAGGTCTTTGATATTTGGTATGAAGCTTTATCTAGTGGACCCCTACCAAGATTGTTCAAATTATAGTGCTGGATCTAAAAATGCCCCCGCACGGGGGCCTTTTGGTTTTACATGGGCTTATATAGGGAAAATCTTGAAAAATCTTCTTCTCTGAAACCGCAAGGCCCAGGTCTTTGATATTTGGTATGAAGCTTCATCTAGTGGACCCCTACCAAGATTGTTCAAATTATAGTGCTGGGGCCAAAAATGCCTCCGCACCAGGGCCCTTTTGTTTTACATAGGCTTATATAGGGAAAATCTTTAAAAATCTTCTTCTCTGAAACCACAAGGCCCAGGTCTTTGATATTTGGTATGAAGCTTCATCTAGTGGACCCCTACCAAGATTATTCAAATTATAGTGCTGGGGCCAAAAATGCCCCCGCACCAGGGCCCTTTTGTTTTACATAGGCTTATATAGGGAAAATCTTGAAAAATCTTTTTCAATGAAACTGCAAGGCCCAGGTCTTTGATATTTGGTATGAAGCTTCATCTTGTGGACCTCTACCAAGATTGTTCAAATTATAGTGCTGGGGTCAAAAATTCCCCCGCTCCGGGGACCTTTGGTTTTACATAGACGTATATAGGGAAAATCTTGAAAAATCTTCTTCTTTGAAACCACATGGCTTAGGTCTTCGATATCTGTTATGAAGCTTCAGCTAGTGGACCTCTATAAAGATTGTTCAAATTATAGCCCTGAGACCAAAAATGCCTTCGCCATGTGGCCCTTTGGTTTTACGTAGACTTATATAGGGAAAATCTTTAAAAATCATCTTCTCTGAAACACAAGGCTTAGGTCTTTGATATTTGTTATGAAGCTTCAGTTAGTGGACCTCTACCAAGATTGTTCAAATTATAGCCCTGGGGCCAAAAATGCCCCTGCTCCAGGGCCCTTTGGTTTAACATAGACTTATATAGGGAAAATCTTGTTTTACATAGACTTCTATATGCAAGGTAAACCTTTAAAATCTTCTTCTCTGAAACCAGAAAGCCCAGGTTTTTCATATTCAATATGAAGCTTCATCTTGTGGACCTCTACCAAGATTGTTCAAATTATAGCCCTGGGGCCAAAATTGACCCTGCCCGGGGCCCACTTGTTATACATTGGATCAGGTGAGCGAACCAGGGCCCTCTGGGCCCTCTTGTTGACCTTGTCATCACTGTAGCCCCTTCAGTTTTGATCGGATCTTTCTGAAACTTATATGTAAGGTGGCTGTGGATAAAATCTCGGATGAGTTCGAAAACCGACCAAGTCGGCCCTTTTATCATAGAGTAACGTCCCTTTGATTGCTGAAAATGCTGATTTTTGACCTTGTCATCACTGTAGCCGTTTCAGTTTTGATCGAATCTTTCTGAAACTTATATGTAAAGTGGCTGGGGATAAAATATCGGATGAGTTCGAAAACCAGCCAAGTTGGTCCATTTATCACAGAGTAACGTCTCTTTGATTGCTGAAAATGCCGATTTTTGACCTTGTCATCACCGTAGCCCTTTCAGTTTTGATCAGATCTTTCTGAAACTTATATGCAAGGTGGCTGGGGATAAAGCCTGGGATGAGTTCGCATACCGGCAAAGGTGGCCTATTAATCATAGAGTTAGGTCCCTTTGATTGCTGAAAATGTTGATTTTTGACCTTGTCAACACTGTAGCCCCTTCAGTTTTGATCGGATCTTTCTGAAACTTATATGTAAGTTGGCTGGGGATAAAACCTCGGATGAGTTCGAAAACCGGCCAAGTTGCCCCATTAACTATATAGTAATGTCCCTTTGATGGCTGAAAATGTCGATTTTTTACCTTGTCATCACCGTAGCCCCTTCAGTTTTGATCGAATCTTTCTGAAACTTATATGTAAGGTGACTGGAGATAAAACCTAGAATGAGTTTGAATACCGGCCAAGTTGGCCCATATATCATTGATTTACGTCCCTTTGATTGCTGAAAATGCCGATTTTTGACCTTGTCATCACCATAGCCCCTTCAGTTTTGATCGGATCTTTCTGAAACTTATATGTAAGGTGGCTGGGGATAAAATCTTGGATGAGTTCGAAAACAGGCCAAGTCAGCCCATTTATCGTAGAGTTCTGTCCCTTTGATGGCTGAAAATGTTGATTTTTGACCTTGTCATTACCGTAGCCCCTTCAGTTTTGATCAGATTTTTCTGAAACTTATATGTAAGGTGGCTGGGGATGAAACCTCGGATGAGTTCGAAAACTGGCCAAGTCGGCTCATTTATTTTAGAGTAACATCCCTTTGATTGCTAAAAATGCCAAATTTTGACCTTGTCATCACCGTAGCCCCTTCAGTTTTGATCAGATCTTTCTGAAACTTATATGTGAGGTGGCTGGGAATAAAATCTTTGATGAGTTTGAATACTGGCCAAGTCTGATTGGATCTTTCTGAAACTTACATGTAAGGTGGCTGGGAATAAAACCTCAGGTGAGTTCGAATACCGGCCAAGTTGGCACATTTATCATAGAGTGACGTGCCTTTGATTGCTGAAAATGCCTATTTTCGACATTGTTATCACTGCTGCCCCTTTAGTTTTGAACGGATCTTCATGAAACTTACAAACAAGGAAGTCAGGCAGAAAGCTTGGAGGAGTTTGAAAACTCTTGTTTTTGAACTTGTCATCACCATAGCCACTTCAGTTTAGATTGGATCTTCTTAACAAGTCAGGAATAAAAGCTTGAATGAGTTTGAAAACCGGTGAGGTCAGCCTGTTTATCATAGAGTTAAATTCTGCTTGATTTTCAGAAAATGCTTACCCTGTCATCACCATGTCCTCCCATATAGCCTTCAGTAAAGGTTGGCACTTCCTTAAACTTTGAATCTGTTAGCTCAGGTGAGCGACCTAGCTTGGTCCTCTTGTTTTTAATTTTGAAATGTATTTTAAATCAAATATCACATATTTTAAAACCTTTAGCATGCTGAAGGTGCATTCGTGCACCCGTGAAACCTTATGGCATGCCACTCTAGGTGCACAAATGCGCCGGATAACTCCCTATTCTTTGCACATATGTGCACCGGGATATACAGAGTCAAATTTGAGACATCTATCAGCCATTGGTTGCAATATTTGAGATGCTACATGATAGATAATGCATGTGCAGTAAATCATAAACACGCTCTGCGTTTTAAGAAATCTGTCTTGATTTTCCACCAATTTTGGCCAATTTTGGACGGGTTTTTATGCCCCCGCATCATCATGATGCCGGGGGCATATAGTTTTTTGGTTTTCCGTATGTACGTGCGTACATGTGTATGTCCGTCTGTACGTGTGTGTGTACGTACCTACGTGATCCTGTAACCCAAGGCTAAGGTTTTCGTAACAGGTAGAGCCTGAACTTTTAGAACTCATATTTTCCTAACCATTTGATGGAACTGGTTCATCTTTGGTATGATGGTAGATATAGGTCCAAAGTTTTATTAAGCAACACCCCCACCCATGCCTGTGACCTCAAGGTCAAGGTCACACACAGACTTAGAAATTTTCAATGTTAAAGACTCAGGTTAAGGTTTCTGTAACAGGTAGACCTGAATATTTTGGAACTCATATTTTCCAAACCATGCAATGGAATTGGTTCATATTTGGTATGATTATAGATATAGGTCCAAAGTTTTATTCAATGATACCCCCACCCATGCCTATGACCTCAAGGTCAAGGTCATGGACTTACAAATTTTCCATGTTAAAGACTCCAGTTAAGGTATTTGTACCTTGTAGAACCTGAACTTTTATGATGGCTTTGGTTCATATGTTGATAGATATAGGTACAATGTTTTATTCAGCAATACCCCCACCCATACCTATGACCTCAAGGTCAAGGTCACAGACTTAGACAATTTTAATGTTAAAGATTTTAAAGAGCTCAAATTTTCCATACCATATTATGGATTTGGCTTATATTTGCTATGATGATACAGGTCCAAATGTTTATTTGACAATACCAACACTCATGCCTATGGCTTCAAGGTCAAGGTCACAGACTTAGAAATTTTTATGCCCCCGGAATCTAAGATTCTAGGGGGCATATAGTTTTTGGTCTGTCCGTCTGTTTGTCCGTTTGTCTGTTTGTCTGTTTGTCCGTTTGTCCGTCTGCAAAAACTTTAACATTGGGCATAACTTTTGAATGGTAAGTGGTACAGCTTTCATACTTCACATGTGTATACCTTATCACAAGACCTTTCCAGTGGTACCATAATTTTTGATCTTGTGACCTTGAACTTGACCTTTGACCTATTTTTTTCAAAATTTAACATGCGCTGTCCGGGGGCATCAGTGTTTCACAAACACATCTTGTTTAATTAGATATTTTAAGAGTTGATATTTTCCAAATCGTATGATGCATTGAGTTTATATTTGGTATGATGTTAGATACCTGTCCATTGTATTCAGCGATACCCCACCCATGCCCATGAGCTCAAGGTCAAGGTCACAGACTTAGTAATTTTTTATTAGATATCTTAAGAGTTTATATTTTCCAAATTGTATGATGAATTAAGTTTATATTTGGTATGATGATTGATACTGGTCCAATACCCCCACGGATGCATGTGCCCTAAAGGTCAAGGTCACAGTCAAAGAAATTTTTTATTTAAACTTTATTAAGAGCTCATATGCAACAAGCCATATAGATTTGCTTCATATTTGGTATGATGATAGTTACAGGTCCAAAGTTGT